>NW_004624740.1:4198096-4211804 GCF_000247695.1 Heterocephalus glaber | reverse complement strand
GGAAGGAAGGAAGGAAGGAAGAAAAGAAAGCAAGCAAGCAAAGGAAAAAGAAGAGAGCCGGCCAGCACAGCTGCCTGCCCTCGAGCTGCATTCTGTGGATGGACAGCCCCAGCTGCAGCCCTGGGCAGGCAGGAGGGTCTCCTAGGTGGCCAGTGATCCCCAGCCACTGCAAGTCCCCCTCGTGCAGAAAGCCCTGCACCAGGCCCGCTCAGGCCTCCTGCCCAGCCCCTGGAGCCTTTGCGACAGGAAGCTGCGTGGCTGCATGTGGCCTCGGGGGCCTGGCTAAGCCCAGTCTCCTCCTGTTGGCTCCCGCCCGAGCACAGCTGAGGCCTGGGGAAGGTGCCAGGCTGTGTCCCTCCCAGGGCTGCACCCAGATGCCAGGCCTTCTGGCCCTGGCTGCCCCTGTGCCCTCTGTCAGGACAGGGATGGGCTCCCCCCTCCTCAGGGTCTGCATGGCCATTCTCTGCCTCCCCCTCTGCACCTGGGTGCTGGGCTGGAGCCCTGGGGCATGCAGTGAGCAGTATCTCAGGCCCTCAAGGGCTCTGCTTTGCAGATCCAGCATGGTGTCCCCACCATGGGCCGTGCACATGCTGCGGTGTGCACCGGGAAGTAAATGGGGGAGATGGAGACAAATGGGAACAACACCCACCATGCGTGCATGCTAAGTCCCCGCTCACAGCAGGTTGACTGGAGTCCGGAACCACAGATAGACAGTCAAACCCAGACTGAGCTCCTGCC
The DNA here is from genome assembly GCF_000247695.1 of Heterocephalus glaber. Next base: position 4,211,066 of record NW_004624740.1, on the reverse strand, counting down.
CGACCAGTCCACAAGTGGGGATCCCGGTCCCCCATGTTTGCCTTGCATTCATGGAAGAAAGACCCCATGCACTGCCAGCGTTGCTTCCCCCCCTGAGAGTTCAGGCATGTTGGGGTGCACACAAGTCAGGGAGCGGGGTTTCCCGGGCCCGGGAGAGCAGGAAGGTCAGTTTGCAACACCTCCTGTCATTTCCACTGTTCCCTTTTATTTATTTACTTACTGCACCACTGGGGATTGAACACAGTGCCTTTGCACTGAGCTCGGGTCCCAGCTTTCTTTTTAAATTTTTTATTATTTATTTTGAGAAGGGATCACACTAAGTTATCCTAATCAGGCTCTATCTTCCAAACCTTCTTCCTCTGCCTCCCTGAGTGCTGGGATAACAGGTGTGCCGCCATGCCTGGCTTTATTCACTTCCAGTTTCTGCCTCCGACCGCTGGGATTGCATTTGCAGCTTGTGCCTTGCCTTGTTTCAGCTCAGATCCGAAACCACCCCATCTTTCCAGAAAATAATTCATCTACACCGAACACTGTGTTGGTCTCTCTGTGAGGTTTCAGTCAGTAGGCACTGCGCGACTTTTCCAGAAATGGGACTGTGCTTGACTTGAACAGCTCCAAAAAGGAGAATTTGGGCCACTGCAGGACAATCGAGAGACAAATTGGAACCTAATGTAGAAAATCACTGTAACCCTTGAAAGTGGTGGTCAGGAACCCTTGGTGACATGAGAGCCTCTTGGGAAACATCTGCCAAGGGCAGCTTGCCTGGTGCCTCTGCGTCTCAGTTTCCTCATCTGTAAGCAGAGCCAGTGGCACTAGTCGGGGTATTTAGTCGTTACAGGAAGAGTTCAGATACACAGCCGTCATGCAGCTTGGGGCAAAGGCCAGGCTGGGACACTTAGGGTCCCCAGCTCTCCCCTTCCCGGTCTCCCCACCCCATCGCCTCCTCACTGGGACCCCTGGGAGGGTCCAGCCAGCAGGGCTGTGGGAAGGGGGTGCTACCTTACCCACGTAAGGGTAGCTGCTTATTAGTGGTTTATTATTTGATTGATTGTTTTAAAAAACAGAAATGCTTCTTCCAAAGAAAGCTCTTGTGGAAACCATGTGAATAGATGCCCGAGCACCCCAGCTAACTTTGGGAGCAGAGAGGGAAGCAGAGCCCCTGGCCTGACCGAGAGCTTTTGTTCCTAGGGGACCAAGACACCCGTGTCCCCCAGAAAGCCACTGGCCTCGTGCTCTTGTTACCATTCTTAAGAGCCGTGAGTGTCGCCACAGCGGTTCGGGAGGATAAAAACGCTGGGTTTTCATGGGACAAGCATTGCGGAGGTTTGAGCTGACCCCAGCCCTGTGTTCCAGGTGTCCCCCTGTGAGCGGTGTCGCTGCGAGGCCAACGGGGAGGTGCTATGCACGGTGTCGGCGTGTCCCCAGACGGAGTGTGTGGACCCTGTGTATGAGCCCGACCAGTGCTGCCCCATCTGCAAAAACGGTACGTGCAACGCACACCGGTGGACGGGATGTGTCCACATAGACGTGTGGCGCGTGCATGTGCACGGGCGCGTCTGGTGTTTGGTGGGGAGTTGCTGGGTACTAGCACTTCCGGTGTCTTCCCGGTGTCAGCCGGTGTTTTATGGATGCTCAGAATTTCTTTGGGGAGAAATGCAATTTCCACCTCTGAGGAGACTCACTTATTTTAACTTAACTCTGTTTGTTCTTGCAAAGCTGTTTCTCTCTTTCCAAGACAAATCAAACATGCTGCTTGAGATCATTTGCTTTTCATTACTAAGTGAATTAAACTTGGATCATAATTGAATATTTTTCATGAGCAGATGAGGCAGGAAAAGCCCCCCTCGCTCTACCCTGATTCCCAGTGAGATGGGAAGCCAGGGCTGCTTTAGGGAAACACACCAGATGCCCTTGACCCTCACAGATCAAGGGAGAGTTTGTCCTTGTCCTGAAGGAAGAGGCTCCCTGTCCCCATGGGCAGAGCACTGTCTTGGGAGTCGCCCTGCTCTGCAAGGTCCTGGACCCGGTACCCTCCCTGTAGAAAGGACTGGGCTCTCTGGATGTCATGGTGGGGCACGCCACAGGGACTGAACACGGTGCATCTCGGGGCCCACTCGTGATGGCTTTGTCTATGAGCCTGGCTGGGCTCAGGCTTGATGATTGGGTGACACGGCTGTGTAAGTGGCAGGCAGACTGGGGTGCATGGTGACCCAGGGCATTCACGGTGACCCCAGAGTGCTGAGAATCCACAGAAATGTCATCTAAATGGGGGGCCTTCCCCAGGGCACCACACTGAGCCCCTGTGACCCTCTTGAGCTGTTAGTGGAAGAGGAAATGGAGTTGCTGCTGAAGGAAAGTCCGAACAGCCCAGCAGTGTATCAGAGGTGGGAACCCTGGAAGTGGTGCATTCTCCCTGGACGTCCGTGGATGGTGTCCAAGGGGAAGTGTTATGGAATGGGATTCTCATGGGCTTGCCTGTTCTTTTATGTGTATTTGGAAGAGTCCATGAGGTATGAGGCCAGCAGATGAGGGGGAAGAAGGCTAGGAGCCTGCCATGTGTGCATGTGTCTGTGCATGTGTGTGTGTGTGTCCTTTTAAACCAAAATGTCAGGATGCTTCCGCGAAGTGGACGGGAATCCATGCAGTTTGCAGTGCTATTGTGTGAGGTGTGATCAAAACGGTAGTGAATGTTTAAATCAAAAACATCTATTACAGCAAAAGGCATTGGCATGAATCCCCTCAAAATCCTCTCCCTCGCTGTCAACACACTATGGGTTAACCCACTGTTGTTGCCACTTTCCGCAGCAGCTCTGGAGTCCTCTTTCCTGAGTGTCTTCACTCTTGTGGCTGCCTCGATGACCTGAATTCATTCAAAATGTTTCCCTCTCGTGGTCATATTGTTTTTAAGGAGGAGCCAGAAATCACTCAGTGCCAGATCTGGTGACTGAGGTGGATGAGGACACAGTGTCACGTTTTTAGGAGCTGCCTTTCTGCGGGACACACTCAGCAGCAGCAGTCACCATATTTTTGATCACACCTCTTTAAGACATTGAGGAAAGAGGACTCCAGAGCAGCTTCAGAAAGTGGCAAGAATGACTGGATGTGAGCGGCTGTGATTACAAGCATGTGCCGCTGTCCCTGGCTTCTTTCTGTCTTTTTCAGTTTATTCCCGCAGGCACTGTTACAGTAACATGAAGCTGACAGTCCCTGATGAGGCAGATGCCTCATTTTTCTATATACAACCCAAGTTTTTGTTTCTTTATGACACAGTAGTACTCCACTGTGTGTAAATATCACATTTTCTTGGGCCGGGAATTTAGTTCAGTGGTGTCGCCACCTGCCTCAGGAGCACAAGGTCTTGAGTTTGATCCCTGGTACCAAAAAAACAAAATATCACATTTTCTTTATCTGTTCATCCATTGATGGACATACAGGCCACTTACGAGGTTCAGCTATTATGAATTTTGCAGCTGTAAACATGGATCTACATGGATGATTGTAGTATGATGTCTAACTCTTTGGGGAAGATACCTAGAAGGATAAACATGGTTTTCTAAACTAGATTTATATTACAGAAGCTTTTGAATTAAGAGATTTGAGCTGATTGTATTAAAATATTACAATTTCTTAGTGTGAAGACCACACTAAAAGTAAATTGAAATGTGTCACATTATGCATATGAAGTTTTGTTTTGAGGAGGATTTATGTACTTTTCTCTCAGCAGAGAGAACTTGACGTTGAGCTGTCTCTAGTTAGAGTATTCTGACCTTGGCGGGGCATATTGGGCAAAAAAATTCTGAGCAAAGTGATCTTTGCTTGAAAAAGGAAAACCACTTCTATCAGACAAATACGGTGTGAAAATTGAAATTAATAAATAATTTGCAGTACGCCTGCCTCCCATATGAAAAAAAAGGATGTTTTTGTAAGAAACGATTTTGTCTGATGGATTGCAGATTAGAGGATACCAAAAATAGATGCTTTATGTGAAATTAAATGCTTGGGTAGACTTCGCCGGGATGAAATATGAAGGTTTTAACTCCTGATCCTGGCAGCCCTGCCTCCCCTCGTCAGACCAGCATGTCATGACCCACAGCATTAAATAGCTCTTTCTCCATCAGAGGGGAAATTACAGTTCACTTGCTGGCTGCCAGAGTCACTTGCATCAAAGGAGTGAAAGTTTGAACCCGGGAATGTCTTGAATATAAATAAATGATCACAAATCAAATATGTTTTAATATATTCACTTTGTTGACTAGTGTAGATCCATCTCCTAAGGGTTTTCTTTTGATAAAAATGGATGTTTTGTGGCACCGTTTTCTCTCTTTTTCTCCACAATGATACAGTGAGTGCTATACTGGCTTTCAAGGGTCCAGGTCTTCCTCTGGACTTTAGAAGTTCACAGCACCCTTTGCATTCAAGGCCCTTGGTGTCAGGCATGCTTATCAGCATTAACTGAGCTCAAACCTCCCCTTAGGGATAAGAGGACTTCCTTCCTGTGTGTGCCGCTGTCGTCTTACTATGTGCACACAGAGGAGGAGAACCGATAAGAAGGAAGACATCACTGTCGCAATACGAGAGCCTTGTCAGAATTTGCTCTCCCTCTCCAGGGTGGAACATGGTGCCCTACGTGGGGGGACAAGATGTCTGTCAAAAGCACAAGGACGCCAGATGTAAAGTTCCTATATTTCCCTGCTGTCTCACTGGTACTTGATGGTAGTTATTTGTAGCTCCATTTTCGTAAGAAAATAATCTTTCTGTGGAGGAAAAGGAAAAACACTTATGGCATTTTTAAGAGAAACATAGAGATTTAAAATGATTAGATGTATTTGGGCTGAAAACGTGAGAAACTCTGAGAATTAGGCAGAGCTTTGTTGAGTTGGTTTTCCCCTGTGCTGCAGAGTGGGAAAAGATCAGAGTTAAGATTTATGGTGTTGGACAAGACGGAATGGTGTGTGTGGCTGTTTCATAGCAAGATGCTGCATAAAGAAAAGGCCCACTCACTGTAGGGCCTTTCCATTGAGTCCTTCCAAAAGTACCAAAGAACTAAAACCACTCTTATGGCAACGATCTATCTTTATTGACAGATGATGGAATTTCCAAATATCAGAATGAATAATTAACTGTAGCAAGTTGTTAAAGCAAGGTTAGTGTTTAAAAGTCAGCTATATTATCATATACCATCAACAAACAGAAACAAATGAAAAACCACAGTCTCGGGCTGGGGATTTAGCTCGGTGGTGCTGCGCCTGCCTGGGAAATGAAAGGTCCTGAGTTCAATCCCCAGTACAAAAGCAAAAAACAAAAAACAACTGCAGTGTGAAATAACATCATAGAAGTAAATCCCAATAAATTATGTTAGATTTCCATACCTAAAAATCTTAAGCTGCATCGACAGACGTTCTAGAAGACCTAAGTGAATAGAGGGAGACAGCATATTCACCTCTGGAAGACTCTGTGATAGAACCGTGTCAGGCTGCTTCAAACTAATCTTCTGATTTAGCCCAATTCCAGTGGAAACCCAAGGTGTATATAACTTAATGAGCAAAATAAGACAATAGGAAACAGGGGGGAAGGAGAGCTAGGGATGGAGCAGGAAGAGAGGGAGGGGAAGCACGAAGAACGAAGACACAATCCGTACCTGTACCGACTTCCCACAGTGAATGTATTCATTATGTATCACAAACATGTACTGATAAAAAGAAATCCAGGGACATTTTTGTGAAAATCACCAGATTGATTTTGAAAGCCAAATGGACATAACAACACTTAAAAAGAAGCAAATCAAATATCCAGGGGCAGCAAAGGTGGGACGAGTACATGAGGAGATATTAAGATTTATTCAGAATCATAATAATTAGCACTCTGTAATGTGGTCCCAAAGATAGGCAGCCTGGCAAACGGATCAGAATACAGTCAGAAAAGACGCGTGCATGTGAGATCGCTGGCTGTGACGAAGCTGATGCTGTAATACGGTGGGTGCAGGAGTGGTCAGTCTAATGAAGGATGCTTGGCCAGTTGAACAGCAAGTGAAGATAAAAGGTACCCACACTCTCCTCACACTCCACAGAAAAATCAATTTTCAATAGATTTTAGATTTAAATACGAAAGTTAAGGCAATAATGATTTTAGAGAAAATATAGGAAAATGCATTTATGACATTGAGTAAGTAAGGATAAATGTGAAAGAACACTAAAAACACTAACCATAAAGAAGAATTAACAAATAAACATTATTAAAATTAGGAATCTTAAAAAAAAAAAATAAAATAAATAAAATAAAATTAGGAATCTTTGTTCATCAAATAATATTACTAAACAGGTATAATGTAGCCCAACTAATGGGAGAAAATCTGACAAAAGTCTAAACAATTTCTGCACATCCACTTAAATAAGAAATATACAAAAGAAAGAAAAATATAATGGAGCTCCTCAACTCTGTACACCAGGACTCTTTTCCCAATTTCACTTCTCAAGGGCATGTTTCTCACTGAGTTTGGGACCCTACACTTCCACTGTTATTTCCATCACGTTGCATTGCCATCACAAGGCCTACACTTGCGCAGATATGAGAGAAAGAAAAATTGTACAGAGTTTCCTAGTCTACAGCAAATAGTGTTGACCTGAAGTAGATGGTTATGAATTAATAGTCATCCTGTAATTCCTAGAGTAATCCCTAAGAAGAGCGATAAAGGCATTAAGCAGGGTGTATTAAAAGTGTGTAAATTTTAAAAAGATGTTCAAAGAGAAACAAAAAGCAGTAAAATGAGAGAAAACAAATAAAAAGTGTACGTCCTTAATAATAAAGATCCAAAACGTATGAAGTAAAAATTGATAGAATTCAAAGGAGAAACAAAAATAACGATAGTTGGAAATTTTACTCAACCGTGAATTTACTCAGGGAAAATCTAGACAGCAGATCAGCTGGCTGTCAAACACTTGCATACACAGTTGGCCTTGCTGACCACTGTGACGTGGATATGGAGCTCACCCACCCCCAGCCCCGCACTGAAAAACACTCGTGTTTGCCATGTTCAGGTATAAGACCGGGCTCTGGCCAGACCAAGCGCTCACCATAACACAGTTCTCAATAAGTTTGAATGCTTCAGCAGCATAAAGTGTGCCTTTTGAACACAACAGAACTCAACAGAATTAAACAAAAATTAACACCTGAAGCAAATCTCAAAATGTTTGGAAATTAGCATACTTTAAATAGATTGTGGGTCAGTGAAGAAATCAGAGATTCTAGGAAATATTTTGAACGATAGAAAATGAAAACAGACCAATACACAGTGGATGGGGTGGTGGTAAAGTAGTGTTTAGAAGGAAACTATCTCTTAAATCAATAATGTAGCCTTTTACCTTAAGGAAAAGGGTAGATTATACAAAATGCAAAAAGAACATAATAAAAGTATAAGTAGAAGTCAATTATGTAGAAAATGGAAAACTTCAGGGAAAATTCATTACAACCAAGTTAAATTCGTTCTTTGAAAGCTCTTTGGAAACAATAAAATTGGCAAAACTGACCAAAAACAGTCAGGAAAGACAAGGCAGGAATGAAAGGAAGGCATCACTAATGATCCTACAAAAATGAAGATGATTGTAAGGCAACACTAAGGACAACTTTATGTCAACAAATTACAAAATTGGAAGAAATGCATAAAATTATAGGGAAACCCAAATAAAAATTCAAATAAATACTCAAGCTTTCCATAAATACAAACCCGGGCCTAGCTGCCTTCTCTAGTGAATGCTATCAAGTGTTTACAGAAGAAATAATATGAGTTCTTCACAAACTGACTCAGGCAACAGAGGCAAAGGGAACCTGTCCCAATTCAGTCTCTGCACTGTAACCCTGATATCAAACCTCAAAGAAGGACCACATATGCAAAGGAAAACTATAGATAAATTCCCCTTGTGAATATAGATGCAAAACTCTTCCACAAAATATTAGCAAACCTGAATATAGCATAATAAAAGGATTAAGCACTATAGCGATTGGGATTTACTCCAGGAATAGAAGTTTGACTTAGTGTCTGAAAAATCAACGAAAATGAAATTACACCATGTGAATGAGATAAAGGAAGCAGAAAGCCCACAAGATCTCAGTTGATGCAGAGAAAGTATTTGACAGAGTCCAACACTCACTCATGATTAAGCTTCTCCATAAATTAAGCATGAGAAGGAACTTTCTCAGTCTGATAACATGTAACTGGAAAATCACACATAACAAGTAAGATGAATGGCCCCACAGTACTCCCAAGATCAGGGATAAGGCAAGGGTATCCATTTTTCTTTCTCTTCCATCTTTTTGTTCAAAGGGTGGGGAGGGAAGAAGAGAGCAAATTAGGAACAAAATCTTCATTTATTAGAAAGTGTCATGAGCTTTTCTGTGAAAATTTCCAAGGAAAACACACACACACACACACACACACACACACACACACACACACACCCCTCTTAGGAATAATAAAGAATGACACCAAGTGAATATACCAAAACAGTCAGTTTGTCTAGCAGATAATGGATAACAAACATGTATTTCAGAAAATAATTTCATTTGCACCAAAAAGAATAAAATACTTAGGAATAAATTTAGTAACAGAAGTGTAAGATTTGTACACTAAAAGCTACAAAATATTGCCAAAAAAAATAAAGGCAATAAGAATGAATGGGGAGACAAATATGCAGAAGAAACATTATCACCATGATGGAAATTCTTCCCGAATCAAGCAGTAAACCCAGTGCAGTACTAGAGCAATTCATGTTTTGGAAGAATTGACAGGCTGGTCCTAAAATTCATGAGGAACATTAAAGGATAGACAAAACAATTTTGAAAAAGAACAAAGTTGGAACACTCTAGAATTTCATAATACTTAAAAATAATAATGGTAAAATGGTATATAATACATAATATGAAGAATATCATGCATATATAATATATATGAAGACTTGAAATCCAGAAATAAGTACAGTATGTGAATTCTTACTTGTCTGTTTCCACCTAAGGCAAAAGGCACTTTAATGGGGGCAGGGGAATGGCCTTTTTAATAAATGCTATGGGACAATTAGGTAATTACCCAGAAATGACTTGAGACCCTTCGTTCATGCCATCTACAAATGCTGTGAATGAGCCACACACATAAATATAAGAGTTTCAATTTTACAAAAAGAGACAGGAGAACATTTTTATGACATTATGTTGGGCAGAGTTCTTAGATTCAACACCAGAATCACAATACATAAGTGAAAAATTTAATATCATGAAAATTAAAATCTGTTGCATTTCAAGATACACTACTAAGAAAACCAAAAGCAAATTGTGAGAAAATATTTTCAAATCAAATCTGATAAAAGAGTTGTAACCAATATGTATAAAGAACTCACACTCCTTGAAAATTAAACAATATAATAAGCACTGGGCCAAGGATTACATACATACTTTAGCAAAAAAGAGAGACAACTGGGCAATAACCAAACAAGATGATGTTCAAACTCATTAGTTAATTGGGAAATAAAAATCAGAGGCATAATGAAGTACCACCATATCCCATCAACTAATCATAATAAGAAAAGAAGATAAAACCAATGTTGGAAAATATGTGGAGAACCTAGAACACTCATACATTGCTGGTGGAAATGTTAAATGGTACACCCACTTTGGAAAGCAATTGGACATTTTCTTTAAAAGTTAGAAAGCTTTCATACTTCCCAACAATTCCATCCTAAGATTCTGTCCCAGCAGTTTGAGACCATGTATTCGCACAGAGATATGGATGTGAATATTCATAGCAGGATTATTGAGAATGGCCAAAGAATGGAAACAAGCTGAATTTTCACCAATTGGATAAGTACAATATGGTGTACCTATGCAAAGGAATACTCTTTAGTAACAGAGAAAACAACTTATGATCATGCTCCAATGTGGATGAACCTCAGAAACATTATTCTAAATGAGAGTAGCCACTTTCAAATGATCACATATTTCTTGGTTCTGTTTATCGGAAATATCAACAAAAGGCAAATTAATATGAAGGGAGTCAGTGAACTGTGACCTAGGGGTGTGATCATGCCTCCCTACTGCAAGTAGGCAGGAGGGAATTTATTTGAGATTGTGCTGTTTTCTCTGCTGCTAAAATGGCTACAGAGTTAAATAAATTTACTAAAAGTTAAAGCCGTGCTTAGAATGGATGTCTTTATGGCATCTGGAAAGTATAACTGAATAATGGAGCTAAAAATCTTGACAGCTTCTTAAAAAGACAAGGTGAAATTTCTGTAATTTCCTTTGAGTCACACGAGAGGCTAATCCTTCATCTTTTCTCAGAAACACCTTCTCTTGTAGGGCTGATGCCCTTGATAACTTTATGAAATCTTCTTCCTTCTTAAGCCAATGGAAGCCAAGACCCTTCCAAGTGTATTATTTACCGTTGTGTTAAAATACATCGAACTAAGTGTATCTGAGCAGAGAATGATTCATCAACTGAGCAACACTCACAACGAGAGAGTTCCGAGCTCCACCCCGCAGGGGGAGCAGTGAGCGCTTCGGGATTGAAGGAGGCGGCCAGGTGGAGAAATCCCAACAGGCCTTGCTTGTTTTGCCCTTCTTTGGGCATGCGCAGTGCGGTCCCTCCTTATTTGGGTGAGGTGCGATATTTCACTTTGTGATTGGCGATTGGCTGAAACCCAGATGTTTGTTACAAGATATCCTCCTGAAGCAAGGCTTGGTTTATTAGGTAGGAACTCCAGGGAAGAAAACAGCCTCAGGCCCTGAGCCTCCTGTTTATTCATTAAACACCTGTAGGAGACAGGAAGTGTGAAGGAGTACAAGCACGGGAGCCCACTGGTGTTCACAGATGTGTCTGTACTCCAGGGCCCTTGCATGGCGTGGACAAACAGCTCCCCACACAGCCCTGCGATTAGTCCTGCCTCACACTTCCCGGTGGTCCTTCCGGCTCTTCCTGTGGTTCATGTCCCTGACCACGGTGCTGAACACGTTCGGCTCTTCCTCTGCTTCGTGTCCCTGACCGCGGTGCTGAACACGTCCGGGAAATGGAAGCGAAGCGCGCACAGCAGCTCCACCATCCGCCTGCTGCTCACACCAGGGCGTGTGCGCATTGCGCCCCCTGGAGGCCTGGCCCACGAGACCCCTGAGTTCCGCAAGGGAAGGGCCGCTTTCCACACCCATTTCCTCACAGTCAGATGTAGTGAGAAGGACACAGAGTATCTGTAAGGCTGTATGTGTGGAATGAGATCATGTGGAGTCTCAGGTGCTTCCCAAGTGCACTAATTAATTAAGGTTTGGTCTTTTTCTAGAGGTTTTAAGTATTTATGCAAATATAGAACATGTAGTACTTTACAATTTGGAAATATCAAGGCACGGAGAAAGTGACTGCTGAGTGACACATTAAGTCAGAAAGCAAAGTTCTCCATCATCCTGTATAGCTTGTTTTTAAGGTGGCCATGAAGCCAGGCAGGGTGGCTCACGCCTGTTGTCCCAGCACTCTGGGAGGCCGAGGCAGGACGATCACAGGTTCAAACACGAACTGCACAATTAATAGCTCAGCAAAATAAAGTCTCAAAATAAACAATAAAAAATGGGCAGAAATATTAAAAAGGGGGGACTCTGTGAGGCTGTGGGTTCAGTCCCCCATTCTGAAAAAAAAAAGATGGGCATGAAATTTGACTGCAAGCTTTCCATCAAACAAAGTAAAAGAGAACCATAAAATAACAGCAAATATTAGCTACAAAAAGAAGTACACAGCTATGCTTTGCTAGGTATTGAGGCCTGGAAGAAGGAACGTTTTAGTGAGCATATATACCCCCCAAATAGATAGAAGAATAATTATTTAAATATTTAAAACCTTTTTTCAACTTCTTTGATTACTACTGCCCAGCAGTGACTCAGCTCCAAACTGCTAACAGTCTTCTTCTGCCACTGTCTTGCATTACTCACAGCTTGCTTTTGTGGAAACAGCCACTGGATAGCATCCCATTAATTCTCATAAAGCCCACGAGCCTCAGTTATTCGTTCTTTTTTAATTTTTTTTATTTTTTATTTTATTTTATTTATTTTTTTGGTACCGGGGATTGAACTCAGGTCCTTGCCCTTGCGCAGCAGGCAGCAAAACCACTGAGCTAAATCCCCAGCCCTTATTCGTTCTTTTCTTAATGTATAACTTTATTATCATTCACTAAACACACACATACACAAAAATTAAAATTATTCAAAGAAAAGCAATGCAAGGGAAAAAAACTATAAAAATGTTCAAGTATAATAGGACTCAACAAAAGCACAACTAAAAAGTACTTAAACATTTTTCCATATAATTTTTGTAAAAAATCTCAAGCATTAAGACATCAGAAGATGTGATTTGTTTTAGAAAGATTTTCAATAATAATAATAATAATAATATTGAACAAATAGTGGTCTGGAGAAAAAATTCTAATTAACTAGTGGACTCCACATAGGCCAAATTTTTTTAATTTAAATTTCAGTACACTCATATGACACGTGATGGAAATATAATCTGAGAAATATGCTATTAGGCAATTTCATCCATATGTATTGCAAAGTACCACACAGAGTGCCAACTTCTAAGTGAAAGCTGAAAAGGTACATGTCAGTCATCTGTTATGGCCCCTTGATATTATCCAAATACACAGTTAAACACGAGATACATGAGGCTACAACTGGCATAGCAGCACACTGATTTACAGTAAACTCTTTTATATAAGTAGTATTATGCTCTAAAGGATAAAAAGCACAGCATGTTATGATGAGTACCTAAAACAGTAACAGTCATAATCACACTATCAAATACTGTGTACTGTACATAGTTGTATGTGCTTCTTCTGGAAACACACTCTTCTCTCCTTTGATCTCAGTGACTCTTCCTTCCCAACCCACTGATGAGCTCCAGCCTAGTCTCTATCTACATCTCTTCTTATAGTTTTAAACACAATCTATATATGGA
>NW_004624740.1:4126930-4195278 GCF_000247695.1 Heterocephalus glaber | reverse complement strand
ATTGATCTCCAATTTTATTGCACTATGGTCTGATAATATACAGGGGATAACTTCAGTTCTTTTACATTTACTTAGACATGTCCTATGAGCTAGCATGTGTTCTATTTTGGAGAATGACCCTTGTGCAGCCAAAAAGAATGTGTATTCTGATTATGTGGTGTGGAACACTCTGTAACATCTTTAAGTCCATTTGATCAATAGCTTGTTTCAGTTCTAGAATTTCTTTGTTAATTTTTTGTCTAGATGATCTGTCTATTTGTTTTTTGGGTTTGTTTTTTTTGGTACCAGGGATTGAACTCGGGACCTTGTGAGGCAGGTGGCAGAACCACTGAGCTAAATCCCCACCCCGATCTGTCTATTTGTGATAATGGGGTACCGAGGTCCACAACTACAATTGTATTAGTGTTTATTTGGTTTTTCATGTCCATTCACATTTGCTTTGTATAGATGGGGGCATTCGTATTTGGTGCATATATACTTAGGGTTGTCATCTCTTCCTCTTGGACTGTTCACTTCACAAGGATGTAGTGACCATCTTTGTCTCTCTTAATTAATTTTGATTTGAAGTCTACTTTGTCTGCAAATAAAATTGCTACCCCTGCTTTTTTCTGGGTTCCTGTGGCATGGAGAACTGTTTTTCCATCCTTTTACTTTCAGTCTATGTATTTCTTTTTGAGTTAGGTGTGTTTCTTGTATACAGCATATTGTTGGATTTTACTTCTTAATTCATTCTGTCAGTCTATTTCTTTTGATTGGTGCATTGAGACCATTAACATTGATAGTTATAATTGATAGATATTGAGTCATCCTTGTCATGATGTTATGCTGTTGTTGGCTCTTTTATTTCTTTGCCCCCTCCCCTTCTCTTTAGTTTCTTACTTTGCCTGGTGGCTTCCCTCTGTTGGTCTTCATGGAGTTTTGACCTTCATTGTCTTTTTCTAGGATATTGCTTAGAATTGTTTGGAGTGCCAGTTTGGTGTTCATGAAATTTCTTAGGTGTTCTTTGTTGTGGAAGTATCTAATTTCCCTGTCAATTTTGAAAGATAATTTTGCAGGATACAACAGTCTTGGTTGGAAGTTATTTTCTTTTAGGACTTGAAATACTTGAGTCCAGGGTCTCCTTGATTTGAGGGTTTATGTTGAAAAATCTCCTGTGATTCTGATTGGCTTTCCTTTGTAGGTGATTTGTTTCTTTTCTCTAACTGCCTTTTGAATTTTGTTCTTCTGTTGGGTTTCTTGGAACTTGACTATTATATTTCTAGGCATAGACTTCTTTTTATCACAGCTAGTTGGAGTTCTGTATGCCTCACTTTTCTGTATGTCCAATTCTCTACCTCTATCTGGGAAGCTTTCTACAATTACTTGTGTGAACAGGTTTTTTTTTATGTCGATTATACTTTCTCCTGTGTTTTCATGGACTCCTATCAGTCTTATGTTATTCTTCTTGGCATCATCTAGCAGCTGTTGGATTGATTTCTTGTGGTTTCTTACTATTTTTATGAAATCTCTGTTTTCATGTTCTGTAACTGCAATTCTGTCTTTTATATCTGATAGTCTATCTTCAGATTCCCTTAATCTGCTTTGCATGCTTTCGATGAAGTTTTTAATCTCCTGAATATCTGTTTGAATCTGTTTCATGGATTCCATTTCTTTCTTATGTTGGGCAATTGTGTTTTCCATTTCTTTCTTACGCTGGGCATTCATGGCTTCCAGCATGTTTCTAAGATCATCTATTTTTTTTTTTTATCTGTTTCTGTTCTAGAGCCACTAATCATGTCTTTCACTCTGCTCACCATCTCTGTAGTTACCTGGGAGATTATTTCTCTTTTGAATTTTGCTACAGCCTCATTCATTTGTTGTGTTACTTCCTGTGCTGTCAGTTCAGAGTGTCCAGGCGGTTGATTATCAGACTTTTCCACCTCATTTCTCTCAGAATTTGCCTTTTGTGGGGTGGAAGTCTGAGTTTGTGACTTGCTTAAATGTCTTCTCATTTTGTTTTTGGTACTGTCCTTGGTTTAGTTCCAGGGTTGATACTTTAAAGTTGCTCATTATAATTATCTTTGTTGATGGATTTAGAACCCTTATGGAATGATTGCTTCTCAGAGGTGTCTTCCAGGTATAGCTGGTCTTTAAGTTTTGAGTCTCTAATAGCTCTGAGGCTATATCATTTTCATTATACCAGGAAGGATAACTGATTAGATCAATTACAACACCTTAGCCCAAGTGATACAATCAGCAACACAATGGCATCAAGTACCTTTTAGAAAATGATAATTTGTCATGGTTATTAATCTATCACCTTTAACTGTGTGAATTAAATCAAAATCAAGGACCAATCTAACATATGTTTATAGTGAATAAACTCTTCAATATAGCACCTCTACCCTTCAGGATGGGGAGTTAGAAGGAGTTCGGGAGGGAGGAATAGGTAGATAGAGGGATAGG
Source organism: Heterocephalus glaber (assembly GCF_000247695.1). Next base: position 4,192,833 of record NW_004624740.1, on the reverse strand, counting down.
GGAAGGTTAGCAGTGAGGCCAGAGGGCACAGACAAAAGAAGGAGAGAGAAGAAAAGAAAAATAAAGAAGAAATATGAATTAGGGCCAGAACAGGAACACAAAAGGAGATGAAGAACAATGTGGGACAGCAAGGGAGAGAGAGAGAGAGGAAGAGAGAAAGAAAAGTGGAAAAGAAAAAAGAGCAAAAGAAAAATTTGTAGAAAAAGAAAAAAAAAATCAAAATTAAGAGCAAAAAGTATAGTGGTAATTTTGAAAATAACAAATAAAAGACAAAAATGAAGGGCCTCCTTCAGGGTATATCTCTGCTGTCACAATAGACAACGTGGGCAGCAGTGTGCAGTTATAAGTCAGTGAGTCTCAGTAAGCAGTCACAGACCCGTGAGATTCAGGCAGATTTCTGGCTGCAAGTCCCAAGTTGAGCTCCCTGTCCTCCTGCAGGGTTGAACTCTGCAAGGCTCCACTGCAGGTTCCCACTGCCTTTCCCCTGAAGATAGTCCAGGTTCTGATAGGAGGTGATTATCCCTCCAACTTACCAAGCATGGTTGTCTGGTGTGCCTTTATTGCAGAGATTCTCTTCACTTTTCCAGTGGGCTTCAGTTTTCATCAGGGAGCCCAAGAGAGGCCCTCTCTCTTGTTCACTTCTGCAGTTCAGGACAATGGCCTTTATGTCCCCCTGTGCCTCTGTAGTGTGGAACCAGGTAGCTGCACAGCCAAGAGGCCAGAGGCGGGTGGGGAGGTGGGGGGCCTGTTGTTGCAGGCCCCCAGGCAGCTAAGCTGGTGGCTGGTGGGCGTGCCCAGGGGTCCTCACAGTCTCCTGGATGTAAATGGGCAAGGCGAGCAGGTCAGAATAGGCCACAGCCACCCACAACCCTTCTGACCGAAAGGCCAAGCTGGCCGCTGGTGGGCCTATTCATTCTTATTTGGAGAAGCACTCAGTGCCCTGGTGTTGTTCTGTATTCTCATGCTGCTCTTCATCACTTCTTTCCATGCTGCTAATTCTGGGCTCACTGCTGCCATCCCGGGTCCCTGCTGAGAGTGCTCTTGGCTCACTTCTGACAAATACTGAGCACAGGTGGATAGAGCTTGGTCTCTCAAACTCAGGAGTTTAATCCCTTTCCCTCTCCTGAGATCTGTAAATTAGTAGTTCTTCTGTAAGATTTCACAGCAACTTCAAATGGCCCTTACATTCACAAACACGGGTGCAGAACTTTAAAATAAGTTACAGGCAGACTGGCTGAAAGAGGTGCTCCAGTTTATTACAGTGAAGTACTTTTCTGACTTAGGTCCACTTTACATTCCTAGCCATATGTATCACATCTGTGCCATGGTTTTACTTCTTTGATTCTGATCTCCACTAGGCTTGGCCATTTCCATTTTACACGATGCCCTTTGACATTGCTGAGGAGCAGCTCAAGTCCCTGCCCCAGCTTCACACTCTTAAATCTCATGACATGTGCCCGAATGTCCTTGCTTCCCAAATGTCCTCTCCTGACATGTCCCCAAATTGCCTGCTTCTTAAGAAGTCTCTATCGGGCCGGGGATTTAGCTCAGTGGTTTTGCCGCCTGCTGCGCAAGCGCAAGGACCCGAGTTCAATCCCCGGTGCCAAAAAAAAAAAGTCTCTATGCTCTTGTCTGCCTTCGCTTCGGAACTTGCAACTAATCCCATTATACCCTGAGTGTAGAGAATGTGGAGACACCTTGTTAAGCATTTTCTTTTGTTCAACCTCTGGTTCTGCTTTTACATTTTTGGAGGTGCATGTGCACATTTTCATTGTATTTTTAAAGTGAAACATTGAGGTATTTACTGTTTACTCCTTTGCAAACACAAAGTTAGCACAAGTTAGGGTTCCTGCCCTTAAAGAGCTCATTGTCTGAAAGGGAGGTTGTCTTATAAATATCCTGGGTTTGTTGTTCTGGTTGAATTATGATGACAGCAGAGAGGGAGGCTGGGCAGAAAGTAATGCACATCACTGTGTATGTGGCCTTGATTTGATTTTGAATTATTTCATTAGGATAAATTCCCAAGAGTGAGATGATTAGGTCACAGGCTTGAAACATTTTTGTGACTCTGATAATATTGGCCTGTTGCTTTATGAAAGGCTGTGTACACCGACAAAGCCTCTGGTTTCATTATAACCTTGCTAACCTCTTATTAATTGAGTTTGTAGAAAATGATGCCTCATTATTTCACTATTGAGCACCTGAATTTTCAAAATATCTAGAATGGCTTTTTTTCTTCAATATAGTATACTTTCTGCCGTTTTAAGAAAACAGCTTTGAACATAGTATAAATGGGTCTTGATGACCAAAGCCCAGTATTATGGTTTAGATTTTAAATGTTCCACAATGGTGCACTGATGAGCTTTTGGGAAGTGATCAGATCACGGAGCTAGTAACCTTATCGATGGGGTAATCAAGGCATGGATGGGTTCCCAGCTAAATGGGCTCCTGGAAGGTGGGCCCAAGGTGGAAGGACTGGCTCCTGGGGCTGTAACCCTGGGAACCATATCTTGTCCCCAACCCTTCCACTCTGGTTCCTTCACTCTGCTTTCTGGCCCTGGGCTGCCTCAGGTGAGCAGCTTTCCTCTGCCACCCCCTCCTGCCATGATTGTGCTGACCCCACCCAGGCCCAGTAACCTTGGGGCCAGACAGCTATGGACTGAACCCTCCAAAACCATGAGCCAAAATAAATCTTTCACCCTTTAAATTGATATTCTTGGGGATTTTGCCACAGAGATAAAGAGCTAACTAACAAAGTCACTGACATGAACCCCAATTGTTGGGCTGTGCTGTAATTCAGTGAGGTTTTCAGAATAAGACTTTGGTCAACAACTAACTTAATTTCTCTGTGTCCTTGTACTTGAAAAATGGAGATACTAAGAAGAGTTACATCAGTGGGTGGTCAGCTCCTACTAAATAGCATGTTGGACTTTGAAGTCCTTCATTAATTCATTCAGGTGCTATTAACTGACTCTTTGCTCTATGGCTTGGAAAACAAAATGACAAATAGCAGGACTTCCAGAAAAAATCAGATTAGGCTAACAGAGCGTGAGATAGGTTCAGCAGTGCACAAGGAGGATGCATGAAGGGGCCACAGAAGGAAGGAGAAGAAGAGGAAGATAGAGAGGGCTTGAGAGCAGAGCCAGTCGGAGGCAGAAGGTGCCATGATGGTGAACTGGATTCGTGCTATAATCCCGGAGGTGGACTCAGTCAGGAAGTGTGGCAGGGGCATGAGGATGGTCATGGGCCAATTTGTGGAGGACCTCACAGCGTGTTGAGGAGGTAGATTTAACCTACAGGGAATACAAAGCCAAAGAAGGGATTTTAAGGTTGGAAATGGTGCAAAGTATTTGAGCCCTCAAAGTCATCCTGTTTTCAGGACTCAGAATCGAGGCTGTTGTCACAGTGTCCAGGGAAGGGGAACCTCGGCTGAGCTTGGATGTGGGCTGGAGCCTTGTGTGAAGCAGGTGCAGGAAGACAGAGAAGCCTCAGAGGTCGACTGACTCGGTGGCTCCTTGTGGAAGGTGGGTGGAGGTGGGGGCTTAGGAACGGGGTCTGTTTCAAATCGGAACAGATGCAGAGATCGCGGTGCAGGTCCTGAGGCAGGCTGAATGGGAGGAAGAGCAAGCATGGCCTGATGGGAGACAAAGGCTTGGCCGAGTCTTCTGCTCCACACTGAGCGGGCAGGTTAAACAGAGCGCCCTGAAGCAGTGTGCGCACGGCACTGGCCACTGGCCGTTCCACCCAAATCTGCCCTCATCTAGTGGACTGATCCGCTCCACTCTGCGCTCTCTTCACCTGCAAAACTGGGATAATGTTCCCTGCTTCCTTTGTAGGCTTGCTTTGAGGACTAAGGAATTCAAGTCCCTCCTGTTGAATCAAGAGCCTGGGAACTACTTCCTGCCACCTCTGCCCCCAGAAAATCAGATTCCTAAAAGTAACCAACCTGGGGCCAGTCTGGGCAGCACAGTGAGACTCCATGTCAATAAATTTTTAAAAAATAGTAGCACACTTTGACAAATTTCCTTTTAGTCAGTCCCTAAAATGTGTTCCATGAACAGCATGGCAACTTTCCCAGGCTCGGGCAGGCAGACCGAGGCTGCAGAAGCCGTTAAACTTTAGCTGTCTTTCACTCCGAGGCCCCTCAGAGATGATGCATGTCTGTTCCTTGGACATCACTCCTCGGTTAAAAGCTCCTTGGTCATTAATACAGTGGTCTAAAAATCTCTCTAGCCCGTGCCCTCTGCAAAAGGAAAATCAGTTGTCACAATACACAATAAATCCATTCATCCCAAGACCAATAACTTTACCACATCGGCTGGATGATCAATGGCACCATTAGCAGAGGTAACTTGAATTGCAGCCACCGTGCTTACACGAGGCGCATTCTGGTAGAAATGATGTGTCGGGGTAGACAGTGTGCAGACAAATAACCCTGTGCATGACTTGCCCAATCTGTCTCCGTCTCCAGAAGAATGAGCCAGTGAATATTCTCAGCAAGGATTTTCAGTGAATGCTTGTAGGGAATGTAAAATACCCTCATTGTCAATCAGAAGACACATTCTGCTCCGATTCCAGCAGCAAAACTCAAACCTTTTATTTGTCTTTCAGGAAGATAAACTTCAGGTATAAAGGAGTCCGTTACCCCAGGAGGTACCCTAAACCTCTAATTCTGAAAATTACATCTCATCTTTTCTAAAACAAATGCCTTCACTTAAAAGCACTTACAATTTGCTAATCCTGACAGCCGTGAACTGAATTTATCTTTAATCACACATTCACTGAGTGTCTTTTGAAAACACATCAGCTATCTCTGAGTAAACCCTTATCATATAGGGGAAAACATTGCCAATTCTTTAATTAGGAACCCTGGATTTTTTTTAAATATTAGGAGTCGTATGCCTCTGGAATGAGTGTGGGCATCTTAGCTTATGCTGTAACTTGATTCTTAAAGAACTGTTTAGGGACAGCAGTTGTAGGAACAGCTAACTAACTGGTGATTTGCTGAGCAGATGGAGGTAGATACAAAGGAACACACCTGACTTCACCCTGAGGGCAGCCACCAAATGCTGTGCTTGTCTGCCTCTGGGTAAACGGAGGGAGGAAGGGGCACTGAGGGTCGAAATTTGAAGAAGATAGATTGGAAAGCAGAAAAGGAAGAATTGTTTAATTCAGTGGATGCGCAGCTGAGATAAATACCTCCCAGAACAGGCCAGATGACTTCAAGAGCCCTTCAGCACTAAAACCTGTCATTCTTCGACACCAATGTGTGAGTGTCTGTTACATGATTATCCAGTGATCCCACTTTGGGCAGTGCAGACAGGATGATTTTTCCTCCATCAATTTGCGCACTTTCTTGTTCTTCCCCATCTTGGATGCCATGTCACTTTCCCCTACAGTGGAAGGTGGAGAAGCCCCAGTCTGGGCAGGGGAATCTCACGGCTCTGCTACACAGACCCATGAATCTGCAGTGGGGGCAGCAGGGCTGTGTCAGCTCTTCTGGGGCCACCGGTGTGGTGAGCACCACGCTGTCCTGGCCCCTAAATAAGATCGGCAAAGTAGGAGAGAATGGACATGGATTCCCTTTAAATTTTTGAACAAAATATTATTTAAGAGAGGGCAGGGCCTTAGAAAAGAAAGTAAATGTGATTAATGCCTACTCAGATGCCATTCCTCCCCTGACTGGATGCTGGAAGGCCCTTGGAAAGATGTCCACTCAGCTCACAGCCTCCTGCTGTCCTGAGCCAGCTGTCCCTGAACCTGCAGCAGTTCTTCCCATCTTGCTTCTACACAGAATCGCTGAGCTGTCTGCTCATGTTCACCTCTTTTCCTGCTCGGTTGCTTCAGCTAAACTTCCTTAAAATCTTCCAGGACAAACAAAATGACTCATTTTCAAAGGTCAGAGCAAATGCCTGTCCTCTGCCTTCCGATGCCGCAATCTGGGACTTCCTCATGTTCACGGTCTCAGGTTGTGTGTGTGCGCTGCTGTAGCCGTCACCTCTGTCCACTGGAGCCCTATGTTAACCACTTTCTCCCACAGGGCAGTGGGCAGCCTCAAGCCAGGGACCGGAACCTGCTCAGTTTCATCCTGTTCTCAGCCAGGACTTGAGGGGCGAGACACCTGGGCCACCCTGAATAGCCTAACATGTAAAGTGTGTTTATGGTTCAGGGAAAATGGGCAACTCTGAAGGGTTTATAGTGGGAATGGCTGCCTGTTGCAGAAGACAGGAAGGGGAGAAAACAAGTTTATTAACACACAATTTTATATGTACATGGGAGATGGGAGTTATCGAAGAGGTGGCTTTGAATTCCAGGCCACAGAGCATCTTCAGTAGGGAATGGGGAATTTTTGGAGAAGCGATGAGACGAAGTAAAAGGACTTTGAGTCTCTGCCGGCAGCAACCCGGGGAAGGAAGAAAAGTGGCAGGGTGTGGCCGGAGTGGAGCGTGCTACTGTAGACCCTGCTGAGCACCTCCAGCTGTCTCTGGTTCACTGGTGAGGGGAACCAGGACACCTGTTACAGCTGGCTTAGATCTGGAATGTCCCCCAACAGGCTCATGTGCACAGAGCTGGGTCTCCACCCACTGAATTAATCCACTGAAGAGTTCGGAGCTGAATGCACTGGTAGGAAGTGGCATCTATCAGAGAGGTGAGCAGTCACTGGGGTGTGAGCCAGAAGAGGCCATCTCCCTCCGCAGAGCCTCCCTTCCCTTTCTCCTTCCTTGCCGCCATGACGTGAGCAGCTCTTCTGCCAGCCCCTTCCACCACCGTACCCTTGCTGCCTGTAGCCAGCTGACTGTGGACTGAATCCTCTAAAACTTGTGAACCAAACCAAACCTGTCCTCTTTTAAGTTCTAGGTGCCAGGTATCTCGTCCCAGTGAGGAGAAAATAACTAAGGCAACACCTTTTGTCCATGTCGTACTTTCAAGCAAATAGGTGGAGGAGAGAGAGCTCTCTTGCATTAGCTTAATTTCTTCAGCTCCACGGTCCTTCCTACTTTGGGAAAGCCTATTCTGACACCCACAATATATTTCCCAGGCCTTACTCCCTTCCAGATAAAGTGGGGTTAGACACGCCACACTCCCTGTGCTTGCTTTGGGACAGATGGACCCTCGAGGTCTGCCTGGACCCCTTAGAGGACATGGTGTTGACTGGACGTCTTGAAAATGCCCCATGAGAGCTCTAACTGCAGGCTCTGTGGAGCTCCGGCTCGGCAGGAGTGGCAGAAACATCCAGGCTATGCCATGACTGGGAGCCACCAGCACTTCAGTGGCCTGACAGTCCTCATCTCAAATGCAGCATCGGTGTAATGAAGACGCTAAACTCTGCCCTCTGGCTCCCACGAATAATGAGAGCTCCAAGGAATGGCTCGTTCATTAAGATTTCATAAGCAGACGGAGAATAAAAGGATATTGTTTAAAAGGAAATCATTTCTGTCCAGTCTTTTCTTTCTTTGGAGGAACTTTGTAAGAGATGTAATCATTATGCAGTGCAGACATATACTAAAACAATTAAAAAAAAAAAAGAAATAATGATTAAAATGCAATTCATTTGTTGCAAATGAGTCTTAACTACTCCTGAAATATTCCATTGGTAACATTTTGTTCAAATATTCTGATCAATTAAGAAGAATGTGAATTTCGTTTCCTTTTGCCAAAGAATACAAGTATGGTTACTGTTTATATTTGGGGACACAGAGTCGAATGTGAGTCCCTAGTATTGACTCTCCCTGTCATTGAGCCTTGCAGTGCCTTGGCAGCTTATAAATAAAATGGCAATGATCCATCACTCGAAATCCACGCAAAGGTGAGAAACTGACAGCTTTACCCAGGGTGCCTGGAGAGCTCAGAGGAAGCACGGCAGGACTGGCCCTGGACCACAGTGAGTGTGGTGAGATCCAGAGGCTCCTCAGCCTGCTCAGGGAACTGGTTGGACCAGTCTGGAGCTGAGCCAAGGCTGGGGTTCTGAACTGAGGGGTGCCAGGTGGCTCCTGGGCATCCACAGAGACCGAAATCTGTAGATGATCCCATCCCGTACATGAAGTGGTGCAGTATTTGCCTGTCACCTGCACACACCCTCCCTTGCACTTCAAATCATCTATAATGACTGAATCCTATGCAAGTAGCCGGAAGACTGTGTTTGGGGAATAATGGCCAAAGCGCATGTACCGTAGGGAATTCCTTCCACACTTTCAATTTCAGTGCTTGGGTCTGGATCACAGATGTTCCCCCAAAGGCCCACGTTTAGAGGGTGGCCTTCAAGCTGTGCTGCTGGGAGGTGGCGGAAGCCCTGGCAGGTCACTAGGTCTTTGGAAGTGTGCCCCTGAAGTTGGCTCTGGGACCTGGCCTGTTCCTCTCTCTCCTTTACTTCCGTGTCACTAAGTGAGCAGTGTTGCCCCACCACGTGTCCCCCTGTCATGTGCTTCCTGCCGGTGCTACCCCCAGGGTCCTTCCAGAGGCTTAAGAAAAATGCGTCCACCGGACCGCGCTCTGGAGCTCCCAGAACTGTGAACCCAAGCCAGCCTTTTCTCTTTATAAGCTGATTGTCTTAGAGTTTTGTTCCATAGGTTGATTGAATCCACAGATGCAGGACCGCTGATTTGAAGAGGTGACCGCAATTCATTTGTTAATTATTTTCCGGTTTTGTTAATAATCCTTCCATTAGCAATTCAAAAGGACAGAGGACAGGAAGGAAGTGGGGGGGGGCATTTTGCCAACATTTACCATTGATTTCCATTTCTCAGGAGTATTGATAATGAAGGTTTAGTTTGCCCTAACGTTGTGCTGTTATTGATGGGGACTGTAGTGATCTCACTGGCTAAGTACAAACAAAGAAGAGATATAAATTTGCTTATGAAGCACTGACTTCTAGCTCAGAGCTTAGGGGCCTCCTGAGACCTTCTCAAGACACCCGGGGACCCACAGTGCAGTAAGAGTCATCGCCTCTGGCTCCTCAGAACTGCATGCAAGCCAGTGACTTGGAATTTACATGAACATTCATTTTCAACTGCAAGTTTTCTTTATAGCTGTACAGAAAGTGAACTGCTAATATGTTGGTTTCAACAGAAGAAGAAAAATGCAGAACTTAAGTAATATCAGTTTTATATCAGTGTCTTACTTGCTTGAAGTAGAAAATCAATTTAATAATTTCAAAAACAAAGCCAGTTGTGGGTTTTTTTATTTTTTTGGTTTTAATTCAATACTTAAGAGTCAAAACAAAGCATTTTGAAGTTAATTCCATCAAAGACAGACTATCCAGCCCTATTGCTGAATCAATTTTAAATACATTTTTTAAAATTCAATGTTGAAAGTAAAATTATTTTTGACTGGTACTAGGAGTAAATGTTTGACTGTTGTTATAGAAACCATGCTCTCATTAACCGATGTAACTAACCAAGTAGAAATGCACTTGGAGTTGATTGTACTGTGCATGTTACTCATACATCCAAACTGTGATATGCTACAAATATAGAAGCTGTGATTATCAAAATTTAAAAATTGTGTAAACCTTCTTTTTGCAAATAAAAATTCAGCTTTCCATCAGCTAGATTTTCTCTAGACCTGATTGAATTTTGGAAGAGCCACTTTGAAGTCAACCTGCATGCCTAAAAAAATCTTTGAATTTTTTTTGTAAATAAATTCTCTATTTTAGCTGCATGGTTCTTTCAAAATCAGCTGGAAAGCTTTAATCATAGTATTCAACAAATAGAAGAAACAAACACCAGCTTTTGAAGTTTCAGGGAGTTGTTACTGTTGGAACAATTATGTGTTGTCATACATAAATTTGCAGTGTTTTTAATTTCTTTCTTTATTACAGTTCCTGAAGTGTGCGTTGCATATTATAAAAGCTCCCTTGTTGGCCATGCAGTTCAATTCTCAGCCTCCCCTGGCCCCAGGCAACTGCTGATCTGCCTCCTGTCACTGTGGCTCTTAACCTGAGCTTTATAGAGTTCAGGAATAAAGTAAGAATGTCTCCATGCCCAGCTTCTTTTGCTTACCAGGATGTTTTCAAGATTTATCCATGTTATGGCCCAGGTCGGCCCATTTGTGTTCATGACCACGCAGAGTTCCATTGTATGGGTCCACTTAGCACAACTGAGAAACTGGAGAAAAACCCTGTAAATGTCCATCACGTAGTAAGTGGACATGCATCTTTATTTATCTTGTGTAGGAAGCTAGGAGTGGGACTGCTGGGTGTGCGGGAGGGTGGCTCACTGGGTAAGAAGGTGTCCGAGGTGTGTTTTCCCAGCCCGCTGTCCTGGACGCATGCTCTTTGGTACCGTGCGAGGGCTCTGGTTTGCTCATAAGTAGATGATTTCAGGTCTGACTGTAGGTGTTTGGGGCAGCAGGATGAACAGAAGGGCTCTTGGAGGGACGGAAGGCAGAGCCCTGTGTTGCTAACAGTACCGCATCACACAAGGCTGTCATGGAGGCTCCCTGCATGGGGCATCCAGAGACAAGGTCGCAGAGGGCTGGGGCCATGGAGAGGCCTGGGAGCTGCAGATGGGCGGGGAGGGCTTGGTGGAGCAGGCTGGGCCCCCTGAGATGGGCACATGGAGTAATCCCCATAAGGAGCGGCGAGTGGCCGTCCCCGGGTACTTGGGACCCAGTGGCTTCTGCCAGTTGGCTTTGCATCTAAAGTTAGCAGCGGCCGGGCCCCTAAGACCCTTTATGATTCTCATGACTAACTTGAACAGGTTGATACAAATCCTGTGTCCTGTGTGTGTGTACGTGTGTGTGCGCATGTGTGTTTGTGTTGTATGGTGAATATTTACCCCCAGTGTATGGCTTGCCTTTTTAAATAGTATTAAAAGTTTTTAGTTTTGACAGAGTTCAACTCATCAACTTTCCTTCCTTCTTTCCTCTTTCCCTCCCTCCTTCCTTTCTTTCCCCCTTCTTTCCTCTCCCCAATCATTCATTCTGGCCCAGTACTGGGGATTAACCCCAAGGCCTTTGCTCAGAGTTATATCCCTAGCCCACTTTCTATTTTTATTTTTTATTTCAGCTAATTTGCTAAGCTGGCCAGGCTGGGTTCAAACTCAGGATGCTCCTGCTTTTCAACTTGTAGAGCCCTGGGAAAATTCATCAATTTTTCTTCATGGTTTACTTTTGGTGACCTATTGATAACCTGTGGATTTATATTTTCCTAATTCAAGGTAGCAAAGTTCCTTGTATTGTTTTCCAGTTTTATCATTTTAGCTGTCAGATTTATCATATGTGGGCCACATTTTTTGTGTATGGAGGGAGATATAGGTTGATGTTTGCATTGTTGTCATATTGATTTCTGGTTGTTCCGGCACCATTTTTTGAAAAGATTACCTTTTTCCATTGACTTTTTTTTTTTTTTTTGGTATTAGGGCTCAAACTTGGGACCTTGCACTTGTGAGGCAGGTGACGGCACCACTGAGCTAAATCCCCAGCCCTCCATTGACATTTTTAGCAAAAATTAATTGACTATAGAACTGAGGATCTGTTTCTGGACCCTTTATCCTGTTTCATTGGTCTCTAAGTTTACCCTTCTGCCCACATCAGATGCTTCATTACACTAGAATTAGGGAAAGTGTTGAAATTGGGTACTGTAAGTTGGAAAACTTTATTTTAAAAACTGCTTTGGCTTCTGAACTGTCATAAAAGTTTAAAATCAGCTTGTTACTTTCTACAAAATCCTGCTTGAATGTTGAATAAGATTGCAGTGAATATGCAGACCCATTTCAGGTGAATAGGCTTCATAACCATATTTAGATTTCCTATCCATGAACATGGCATGTCTATTTATTTAGGTGACCTCTAATTTCTCATAGTCATGTTTTATATTGTGTAGGTCTTCCATATCTTTTATTATGTCAATACCTAATATTATATTCTTCTAACATTAACTAGAAATGTTTTGTTAACTTTCAGTTTCAGCTGTTTATAGCTTCAATATAGAAATACATTTGATTTTTTTTCTTCATTAATGTCTTCTTACCTTGCTAAATTTACCAAATTTATGAGATTGCCAGCCATTATTTCTTCAACCTTTTTCTATCTCTGTTTTGTTCTCCTGTCTTTTTGGATGTTAATTACACATCTAAAAACTTATGTTAATATCTGATAGGTCTTTGAGAATCTGCTCATTTTTTCCTTCATCTTTTTTTCTTTCTGTTCATTAAATTGGCTAATTTCTATTGCTGTATCTTTAAGTTCATTGATTGTTCTTATGTTCTGTCTAATCTTCTGTTCAGTTAATCTAGTGGATTTTACTTCCATAATTGGACTTTTGAGTTCTGGAAATTCTACAGAATTGTTTTTATAATTTTCACTTCTCTGTCTTGGTTTATCACATGTACCTCCACCACAACTCATTCTGTGTTTTCTTTTGCATGTTTAAACATACGTGAATAGCTGCTTTCAAGTCTGTCAAGAATCCAATATCTAGACCTTCTCAAAGTTAGTTTCTATAGTGTTTGTTTTTCAGCTTCAATATGGGGAGCATATTATTTTCTTCTTTCTCCTTTGGACACTAATTTTTGTTTTAAAACTGCATTGTCTATAGAGTCCACCAAAAAAATGTATACATGCTTCACCAGTCTCCTGTACTAATCAGTGTCAGGAAGCTGATGGCCCCCACCTTGAGCACTTGTAATTGTAGAGGCCAAAGGTAACTTGTATTAACCTCAAGATATCTCAATAAATTTAGTATTAAAATGTTCATACAAGTTTTTCTTTTCCTGGTGTATACATTTTTTGGCAGATACCTTTTAGTGCTGCAGCAAATCTAGACTCAGGTATTTCTTCTGAAGATTGATGTTTTCTTCACCCAGAGACACTGGCTTGTCTGGACTCACACCTTGAGTGCCCCAGCTTGGCCCAGTTTGTTTGTTTGTTTGTTTTCTGTTTGTTTTACTGATTGTTTGATTATAGCTGCTTCCTTTTGAGCAGGAGGCTCTAGGAGATCTCACTGCCATTGCCATTTACTGGTCAAATACTTGGTGCAGTTTTTGCTGGTATTTGGGACTTAGCCTTTTTCTGTGTTTCCTTGCCTCCAAGTTATTCTCTCCTTTTTCCAGCTGTCCTTTGACAGCTCAAGACAGTAAATCTTCAGCCTCTTTTGCTTGAGCTGCATGTGTGTTGGGAAACTCGTAGGGTCAAAAAGTTCAAATTGGGGTCTTTTGTGGTGCAGCATGTCTTTCAAGGGTATCTCTGTCATTATGCCAGCTCTGGCTGACTCCCTAGACTCCCCAGTGCATATGCTTACTGACCCACCAGAAATACAGCCAGTCTGAATCCCAAGCATGGGCCTTACCCTCTTTTGGCTCTCCAGCTTCTCTGCCCTACCCCAGCATATCCTGCTGTCCCACTGATATAGGGGGGAAAGATGTAACCTCCAAACCTGCTAGGTATCCAAGACACGAGTTCTTGTTCTCTAAAATCAAAGAATGAATTCTAGGGACAACAGAGGTTAAGAGTAGGAAAAATTTATTGGGAGAAAGAAAGCTTATGCCTGAAAGAGACAGAAGGGGGACCGGAAAGTGGGTTGCCCATCCACCCCACTTTTCAAAGATGTTTTATACACCAAAGCCATGTGGTGAGGTGGGTACAAAGTGGAACAAATCTATGAGACCCAATGAAAGTTTACAAGGTGGGCATGAGGTGGGACAAAACCATGACCAACCAATAAGATCACAAGTACAGTCACCAGGTAATATTGATTAAATGGGGGTCAAATGGGGGAGCAAGTCAGGTAGCAAGCGTACAAGGATTTTCAGTAAGGGTGGGTCAGGGTTATTTCCTGGAGAGGCTGGGTTAAGACCTTGGCCCCCCACCCAGGTGATTGACACTTGTTTAGAATACCAGTCACTGCTCTTCATCCTACATGGGTGTGGTAGTTTCTCTTCTTTTACAGTTTTGGCCTTTGGTGAATGTATCTTCACTCTCCTCCATGTTGGCTCCTTGTGGGCTGGCCCTGTCTAACTGCCTATAAAATATCTAATTAAGTTACTGATCTGCAATCCCACCGAGGCTGCTTTTCCTGCACCTCTCAGTAATTGTTTTGTTTTATTTGCCAAGTTTTCATCATTGTTACCTGTGAGACAGTTTTCAGTCTGCAACACCACTGTGGCAAGAAGGCTTACTTATTTTTGTACCAAGGATTGAACTCAGATCCTTGCATTTGCAAGGCAGGTGGCAGCACCACTGAGCTAAATCCTCGGCCCCATTTTTGCTTTCAATATGAAGATATGAGGAGTCTTTATTTAAGAAGCTCATTTCACTATCCTTACGTATGAAATTGTCAGGTAAAAGGGCCGAAGACCAAGACCAGACCAGGCCACAACAAGCCTTTATTAGGGGAATAGATCTGCTGGGCTGTCTCTGAACAAAGGAGAGACAAAAGCAACATGGCCGGGCCAGGGAGAGTCTTTTATAGAGACAGGGGTGGGGTTTGTAGGGGCTGAGGCGGAGTTGAGTGAGGTAGTGATCAGGGAGTGGAGGAGCTGGTGACCTTACTAGGTGGTAGGAGGTGAGCGAGTATTAGGTTACTCTTTAGGTGGGACCAGGGGCATGCTGGGAAGAAGGGTTTGTTCTTTGGTGGGAGCAACCATCTTGGCATGACGTCACACAGGGGAGGGGGCAAGGCACCATAGGAAGAGGGCAGCTACTATACATAATAGCTGCTGAGGTAGTGGAAGACCTATCAGAAATCATTTAGGCAGAAAAGAGAATAGACTTCCTCCAAACACCTTACAACATTTTTAAAAACTCAGCATATGGTAGACCACAAATAAAATCTTAGTGGATTCAAAAAATGAAACAGAATCAGTCACTAAACTTTTTTAATCAAGTTTCTCTCATATATGAGGTGTGGCACTAAGTGTAAGATATGGAGATGAACAAGCAAGTCTATCTCTAGTAGTGCACAAATGTGTGTCCTGTAAACAGCCAATTAAAAAAAAAAAGAGGAATCCTCCTCTTGGCTAATTTTAGCTTAAAGAAAAATCATTTTGAAATTATACACAATTTAGAAATTAAAGACATCAAAATCAATAATATTCTTCAATATCAGTGTTTTGTTGCATGTTATTAATCTGGCTGGAGCTCTTGAGCACTTTCATTTGAAAAGTCTTAATAAACTTCTTGTGGATCTGAATAAATTTAACAATTATTTGAAAGTTTGAAAATGTTATCACAAAAGATGACTTAAGTTATTTAAATGTCTGGCACCTGATAGGTACACTATATAAGCATACATTTTCCCCCCAGAATGCACAATGTATTATTTGTCTTACAGTCAATTTAATATTACACAAATTTTGTATATTTTCTTAGGTAAAATTTTCATCTTTAGCATATTCAACTTTCTTTGTCAGGAAAATCAGTTTATTCTCAATTATTTTATTTTCTTTGTCTTAGGCACTGTTACATGTAAGCATAATGTTTCATCCTTATAACTTTCCCAGATTTCAATATAATATTATAATTTCAAATTTTAAAAAAATTACTCCTTGCTTAGCTTGGTCTTTTGTATTCTGTGAATACATTAGTATTTCAGGTGGCAGTTGTGCTTTACAGTGAGATTTGCATCTTTGTTTAGATCTTGTGTACTCTTTCCTATTGTTGGGGTTTTATAGTCAATTCTGACTTTTTATACTCATGGGGGTAGAATGAATCTTTACTCATTCTTTAGTATGTTTGTCTATATTGGTTTTAAGTGATTTTTATAGTCATCAAAATTGTTTGACATACTCAAAAATGTTGTTATTCATATTAAATCCACTCTCATCTTTTTTATAGAATAATCCAGCACATTTCAGGGTTTTATATAGACTAACCCTGTCGGGGTGAGGGAAATCTCCCCACAGCCTTACAGTATTCACTGGGAAAAAAAGACTGACAAAGGTTAAATGGGGAAAAGCCATCGAATGTCTTAAAGTGCAGAGGGCCCCATAGCAGGGGACTCCCAGAGGGTATTTACCCAGCCTCGGAGGTTACCGGCAGCTTTGTTCCTCCTCCCAGAGGGAGAAGGAAAGTGGGAAAGCGGAGTGAGGTTGTGACTGATTCTTATGGGAATGAATGGCCTGGGCCCAGATCTTTGGAATTGAATGGCCCCGGGCAGACTTTCTCTTGCTGGGAACCGTCTAGGTGTGGCTACATCCATCCCTCTCCTTCCCCAGAGTGGAAGTCAGGGCAGGGACAGACCGTGGCCCTGTTCACTCTACTTCCTCTTTTCTCTCTGGTCTCCAAACAGCCATGGAGGTCCAGACAGCACCACCGTGTTCTGCTCCTGAGGTGGGAGGAGCGAGGACGTTTAATTTTCTATAGGTCACATTCTTCAGCATGTTACAAAATATGCCATACCGTGGGATATCATTTTCTCCCAGTTTTCCTTTATCTTCCTTATTGTTGCTAGTCATATTATTGCAGATGGCTAAATTAGTGAAAAATTATAAGGCAGACAGGGCTCTGCCCTGAGCGTAGAAAACACATTCACTGAAGGTTAACATTATAAAAAGAGAGAAACTACTACACCCACCTACTTCCCCTGGGGATGAAGAGCAGTGATTAATATTCTAGAAAGACACCAATCACCTTAATTGGCAACCAAAACATCCCTAACTAGCCCATTCCTTTTGGGAAATCCTTGTACTTGCTACATGACTAGCTTCCCCATTTGATCTTCATTTAATCAATATCGCCTGGGCAACTACACTTGTAATCTTATTGATGGATCATGGGTTTGTCCCACTCGTGGCCACCTTGTGATTTTTCCATTGGATCTTACAGTTTTGTCCCACTTTGTACCGGCCTCACCTCATGGCTTTCCCTATAAAACCCCTTTGAGACACGAGGTCCGTGGGCAACCTATTTTCAGGTCCCCCTTGTGTTTCCCTTAGACAGAAGCTGTCTTTCTCTCGTTAAATGTCTTCCTACTCTTAACCTCCGTTGCTCCTAGAATTCATTCTTTGATTTTAAAGACCACGGACTTGAGTTTGGGATATCTAGCAGGTTGGGAGTTACATTTCCCTTACTGGGATTACGTGGTGCCCTATATCGGTGTCTCTTTTTATTCCTATGTAGTACTCAACAGTAACCCTTTTCCTTTGTACCAGATGAGAGGTAATTGTGAGTTATTTACTTTCTAGGGTTAAACTATGTTCAAACGCAGATGCTTGCTTTATTTTTGGCTATCCTGTGATAGTCAGCACAGCCCTAAGCGTCTACATAATGACTTGTCTACTCCGTAGCTCCCCTCTCTTCTCCCAACTTCTGAGAATGGGGCGTTAGGAAGCCTCCTTGCAGCCCCGCCTCACCCCACACCCCTCTTTTCAGCGCTAGAGAGGGAAGCCGGGGCCTCCTGCGGGACCAGCATGTGCTCCGCCCCTGAGCGGCCCCTCCCCCATCACAGTTTAGTTTTTTACTATAAAGTGTAATGCTTAAACCACACTGTTGTATCCACATTTTTTCAGAATGATTTTTTTCCTCCTAGATAGTTATCAAGTCCTTTATATTAGGGCCTGGCTTACATACAACCGAATGCTTGTTCCAGTACGTGATGTAAGCAGAATCTGGCGGGAGATACTTTGTGTCTGCTTCTTTACCCCGACATCATATTTTTGCCGCCATTCATCCATGTTATGCTGATTTGCTTTTTAATTAACTAATTAATTTTGCAGCCCTGGAGATTGAACTCAGGACTTTCACACGGAGCTACATCCCCGGTTCTTTTCTATTTTAGGCAGGGTCTTGCTAAGTTTAGGTTGATAATTTGCCTGAGCTGGGCTCAAACTTTCAATTCTCCTGCCGAGGCCTCCCAGCGTGCTGGGATTATAAACTTGCACAACCACAGCCGCCTTGATTTGCATTTTGATACCTCTTCCTTGCAGAATGGTGTTGGTTTGTACAAAATAAACCACCATTTGTAAATCCACCCTCCTGCCGATGGCCATCTTGTTCCTTTCCAGTCTGGGTCAGTAAAGAATAAACTGATAAGAACGTTTTTATCTTTCTTTTGCTCTTAATTAAAATTAAGGGGTGAAGCAGCTTAGGCCTGATCAAAGTTGTATGGAATTGCCAATTTTGCAGGGGTTTGTACCAGTTTGCAGTCCTGTCAGCGGTGTAGGAGAGTCCTGGTTGCCAAATATCCTCCTGGTCGCCTTCAGTCTCCCTAAGTTCATCGGCTCCAGTGAGGGGAGAGAGGCTGCATCTCCAGGGCTGGGTCAGGTTCTTCCTGATGTGGTGCTGGGGGCTCAGAGGACCCTGTTGTTGAGCAGAGATAAAGCCTCTTTCTGATGACAGATGGCTCCTTGCTGGACCTCTAGTTTCTGCAACTCCACTGTCTGTACCTGGACCAGCTCCCCGCAGTGAGTGGAATCATCGGCTACAGCAAACATGTACTAAGACAAATTCTAAAAAATTGAAAAACTGAAGCTCCCCGCTGGCTTCAATGTCTGCAGGGCTGGATCTGAATTTCCCCCTTTACAGAGCTCAGGACTGTACCCAGGCTAAATTGAAGCTGCTCTTGGTGATATTCCATGGTGGGTTTCTGAATTCCAAGCCCCTGCCTGCCTTGGCCTCGGCTTCGGGAGTCTCTGGGCATTCACTTTGTTGTACGGCTGTGTGCAGGTGTCTGCTCTGCTGCCAGGGAGGGTTGCAGCCCCTTCACTCCAGGTTCTCACAGCTTAGCACCAAACTGGCATGGGGAAGCCCCCGGGAAAGGGGCAGTGTTTGGGTATGGGTTCTCCCTCCTTGTCCTGGCTCTCTTGGACCTAACACACCATGCCAGTCTGCTGTCTCCATTCAAACCTGGGGTCACGTTGCTTCCCCTGCCCCTGGCCTCTCAGCCTCTGTCCTCTGGGGTCCCCACCAGGACAGGCCGCAGTGGGCATGTGCACCCACGGACTGGCTTATTCCTCTCTGGATTTACCCTCCTTGCATCTCTGCGTTCTCAGCTCTCTGATGATTAAACACAGGAAACAAACAAGAACAGCAGCCCCAGAAGCCTTTGGTTGTGTGGGTTTTCTAGCTCTTTCTTCTCAGGACAGGAATGGCAGGCTCTTGAGGCTCTTCTCGTGCTAAGAGATACAGGACACATACTGATTGATCTGTATATCATTAGCGATCTGTGAGTTACTGTAATCTTCTCCAGTTAGGCTGCTCTCAGATCTCTGGCTGATCCCAGTGATTTTTACAGCTGTGGAACTGTTTACAGCTGTGGCTACTGAAGCATTTTCCCCTTCCTTCCACAGGCACCAGTGTGACTGAGTGCAATGCTTCTGGGGCTCTGCCTTCCTGTTGCCTGGGATCCGCCTGGTACCTCTGTCCATCCCCAAGCCACCAGGAAGAAGCCGGAAGCCTGCTCCTTCTTGACCTTGGCGTGGCTCAGTCTTAGCATCTTCTCCTTGGACTTTAATGTTTGCAGAAAGTCTGCAACAAACAGGAGTCTTGGAGGAGAGGAGGAGTCGTTCCCTTGAGCGTTTCCTTTTCCATGGGGTGGTGAGTGACCTGCATTAGAATTCCCTGTCTTCTCTGGAACCTTGGCTACATCCGTGTTGGTGCCCAGATATGATTTCAAAAGTTACGAGTTCACCTTCTGTCATCATTGTGGCTCCAGTCCATTGGGCGGAGAGTAATTTTTCTGGGCCAGCATTTATCTAGCGTTGCTCCTCCACTATTTCTCTCCATGCCATTAAACTTAGGGAAAGTTTTTAAATCCACAGTTCACATGGCTCTGGCTGTTACATGGCAGGTGCAGCAGCTTATTCTTCTCTACATCAGCTGAGGAGTTAACCATCCTCTCCTCCCTTGGCATTGGGCTGAAGAAGTGAATGTTCCAGAATGTTCTGTGCCCTACGGCTCTTCTTTGGGACATCAGGTGGCTCTTGGTGTTGGTGAGCTTGTTTGTGAAATTCCTCATGGATCTTTGGAGTTTTTCTAACTTATTTAGATGTGGATTATCTTTCTGTGAAATGACGCCCTGTGCTGTTCAGCAGTTGAAATTATATTTTTTAAATTTTTATTTTGGCAGTGGCAGTCATAAAGAGAAATATTCTTTGCTGTCTGGACACCAGGATCTAGAAATGCTAATGCTGTGATGCATGTTGTATGTATCAGCATAATTAGAGAAGATGTTGGCATTTGAGGGAGAAATGCTACATTAATTAAGTAGAAGTTGGCTCTACAAGTCGGCAGGGTTCTACATTCATGGATCAAACATGTAGGCCTGAGATATTTGTGGCTGTACAGAACAATTATTCCCATAGCACTTACATTGTGTAAGGTATTATAAGTATCTAGAGATGACTTAGCAGGAGATTGTGCATAGGCTATAGGCAGGTGTGACTGTATTGTATGCAAGGGAATTGATCATGTGGATTTGGTATGGGTGGGGGGTCCTGGAACCAGTCTCCCATGGGTCCTGAAGAATGATTACACATTCCTCATGGGGAGCAGTTTGCTCTATTCTGCACAGCCTCAGGGCACCTCACAGGGCAGAGTTTGGCTCCTTGTAAAGAGATACTCCTCACACTGAAGGGGTATGGGGAGGTGATCATCTCCAGATGCTGGAGGTGCGTGGGCAAAGGCTCCGGGGCCGGGGTTCAGTTTCAATGAGAGGAGATGCTGATGGGACAATGAAAATAAAACTCTTCTGTCAGCTGGGTGACAGACTGGCAAAGAAAGAAAGAAATCTTGGGCCAGAGAGACTTGTATTCAAAAACACTGCAACAGGAGGAAAGGGCTGCTGCATGGGGAAGCGGTAGTTTTATGGGTTTGGCATCTAGCAGTGTGTGGGGAGGGTGGTACAAGAGAGAGAGGTGAACGCTGCAGTTGGGAGAAACCTTTGCCCACCTCACCGAAAGGTTGAGTAACTAAAGAGCTAAGCAGAATAGTTTCCTTCTGTAGAAAGAAGTAGACAAGCCTGGAAGGAACCAGGGGATCACCGTACCCGAGCTACCTATTCTCTGCTGGGCCAGAGCTTGGGTGTGGGGGAAGGTTGGTCAGTGTTCTGTCCTGGGCGATGGCTGAGGATGAAGGGCTTCATCTGGCCATCCACGAGACAGGCACTGGGAGTTTGGGGCCTGTGTCCAGCCTTGCCGTGGGCAGACAATCGTACCACGAATCCTGTCTCAGTAATGTAGGAAGATCGGAAAGATCAGTTCTTCCCAGTGAGCTAGCTGCCTTCAGGAAATTAAAAGAAAAAAGGAAATTCCTTGACCTTGTCAAAAGACGAAATTATAACAAATTGTCTAAAGATCTAATCAGCTTTTATTTATGACTCTAGGGTCCGGCAGTGCCTCATTTTGTAAAATACAATGAATGTGTCGAGGAGCTAGAAGAAGAGGCTGCATGACAGGCACAGAGGGGCTAATAAAAGGAGAAACAGCCCACAAAGAGGGTCGGTTGTTTCAGAGCTCCTTTGCCAATGTGGTTAATGGGGGATAAGGGTTCCTTGGTGCTCGGTTCAAAAGGACTGGAGTCCCGGGCTTGGGAAAGCTGGCGCTCTGCACAGCGCTGGCTGCTGACCTGGCCCTTAGCTCATGCAGCTCCATTCTGGTTTGGTCTGGTCCGCGGCAGCCTCGGGCAGGAGCTCAGTCCTAAACTGGGGCCTCGTATTAACCCTAACAGTCCTCAAGTAAAATCCAACACTGCCAAGACTTCCTGGGTGTTACCAGCTTCTGGGTGGAGAGCTGTGACCCGTGTCCAGGCATGCTCTAGACCCTAGCATAAACGTGAGGACTAAAACCTGACCCCTTTCAGAGGGTTTTGCAGTCTAATCTAGCAGTGTTCAGTGGAGAAGGACATTTGCAAAATTGCAGGTATAGACTGAATTGTCTTTTTTTTCTCAACCATATTTTTTAATAGTTAAAAACTTATTTTTTTAACTTACCAGTATAAATGTTCCTGACATCAAATATTCTAATATTTTTTCCAAAATACATGAGTTTTTCCCTTTCTTAGTGCCTATTAACTTGGGGCTTCGATGTATAAAATATACTTTGCTCATTTCCATCCCCCTATTCTCTCCCTTAGCCCCTCTGCCACCCCCTTCCCCTTCCTCTTGTCTAAAAATAGTGCTCTGTACTTTTAGGACATCTCTTTAGATTCCTCATCCTAGGCAGAATATGTGATATTTGTCTTCTGAGTGTGGCTTATTTCACTCAACATAATGATGTCCATTTCCATCCATTTTCCTGCAAATGACAGTTTTGTTCCACTTCATGGATTTTGTCTTGAGTTGGAAATGTGCGAAATCCAGGATGTCAGAGTAAAGGCGAGAGGTCAAAGGTCACGGTCACAGCTCAACTCCTTGCCATGACTTGCAGTTGCAAATGAGAGAAAGGACGTCCATCCCAACTGCAAAGAGTTTATTCTGAGCAAGTGATGAATGGGACTGGTACTTACTGATACTGAGAAAATTGTGGGCATAACAAGAGGGCTGCAGGGACCTCAGGGGTCCAGCTTGGACCTGTAAAGTTTGAAAGTCTGTTGGAGACACAGGTCACTTTTTCAAGTAGAATCTAGAATTCAGAGGTGGGGTCCAGACCAGAGAGATACACGCGGAGGTGACTTTGGGATCATCGCATTCAGGGGCCGTAAAGCTGACCCTGCAGGTGAGAACAGGACACTGGCAGAGCAGGACTAGCAGAGCTGTGGTCCTGGCAGACAGGGAGGGCCTGGGAGTGAGCGTGGGGCTGCTTTCCAAGTTAGCCCTCTGTGATCTGTGAGCAGGACTGCTCTGATTAGCAGAGTCGCGTTGTGTGGGTTTTGTGAGCCTCGGGCAGATTTTGAGTGGACTCAGTGCAGCTCACTGGTATGTCCCTTTGTCCTCTATTCACTCTGCCCGGTGGCTAATTCATTCCCAGGGGACTCTGTGGGAATCAGATAGCTTTTTAGATGGACAATGAATCTGGGCAGAGAGATTTCATCATACATTAAAAGGCCCAGGCTCTGAAAAAGATAAAATGTCTAAGAGTAGGAATAAAATTATGTAAACATACTCATGCAACAAGTTCATAAGCAAGCTGGTTACTTGATATATCTGTCAGTCTTATCAAGAATCAGTGTCTACATCATATCCTGAAGCATCCATAGAAAATAAGGCTTAGGACCACATGGTAAATGGAGCTTATATTTATGAAACCACCCTACTGTAAGCAAAGAATGCTGGGTGGGTGCTGGAGATTACCTGTCTAGCCACCTACCACCCACCTTTCTAATACCTACAGACACTATCTATTCCTATACATATCTATAGATACATAGAGACATCCATAGCTATAGATACCTACGGATATCTACTTCTAAATCTAGGCATTTATAGATAGAAAGAAATGTTTGAAATATATGACTTAGGACAAAAATTAAAATCCCCCAGATGCTGGACATAAAGTGAGACATAAAACCCAGAGGAATATCACACGGTCCATGCAACAGGGACTCTGGGAGTTTGGGGCTGGCTGGAGGCCCCAAGGATGGGAATTGTGATTCCAGGTGGGAATGGGAGATTTGGATATAATTGCTCACAGGTCCAGTGACCTAGAACATGTGCCCTGCACAGAGCTTTAATCTGGGTTGTGTGTGGTGGTGGTAGAGGGGAGGATGGGCGATACCTAACTTGTGACATAAATGGACTTGGGGTTCCCATTTTGCCACATGTACCCGGAAGTGGGGAGGACCAGGGCCAGACACTGGTAGAGAGAAGTAACGCTGGGTGCTTGTTAATGATGGCAAGGCAGATTTATTCAGACAACCGCCCTGGGGCAGAGTCCAGCCAAACTGAGCTCCACCCCATCTAAGACAAAAGTGGCTGAGGTTTTCAGAGTGAGAGCAGAGATGGAACAAACTGGGCTAGGGAAAGTGAACAGCGCAACACAGGAGGCCCCGGAGTCGGTGGGGAGCTGGCAGCTTCTACCAGGGCAGGTGGAGAATCACTGAAACTGCAGTGTGATGTGGGAGGCCAGTCACTTACTGCGGTGTGGCAGCATGACATTTTCTTGAGCAAAGACTCACGGCAGGGGCTGGAGTCATCTTTAGGGAGCGGGTAAGGGTTGATCGGGCTCTGACCTCGTGACCTCTGTATTGCTCCGCAGCTCACAGAACTCGAATGTGGATGTGTAGAACGTAAAGGAAGCTCAGATTGCTCTTTAGGACAAGTCGGGGAACAAAAGAGTCCTCTCAAAATATAAAACTACATTATTATAAGATCACAATTAAAAATTATCACAAACTCAAGATTGAGCATAAACGAGAGCAAAGACAATGAGCCATATTTAAAAGGAGAAAAATGATCTGTGGCCCAACTGTAATTATAATTGAAGTCACAAAATGTAGAAAAAGAATACTGTTAGTAACTATGCCATAATGAAAACCAACAATTCCTTGAGAAATATACATTTCCATAATTGACCCATGCAAATCTAAACAGTTACATGTTAAAATTCATTCATTCATTTATTTATTTATTTAGAGTTTTTTGAGATAGTGTCTCACTATATTCAGGCTGGTCTTGGACTCACTATGTAGCCCGGGTTGTCCCTGAATTTGTGGGGATCCTCTTACCTCAGCCTCCTGAGTGCTGAGATTACAGGCATGCCTCACCACACCCAGCCAAAGATATTTATAGAATCAAACATTTAATTTAAAAAACTCTGCTAATACAGAAAAAAATCCAGATTATTTCCCAGGTTAATCTTTCAGGATTTGTATATGCAAAAATACAGAGATACCTCAAAAATGAAAGAAAGCCACTGTTTGGCCGTATGTATCATATAGGTATGTATGTTTTCAGAGGGAATCCTCATGTGATGTCACAGTCCAGTCTCAGATCCACCCACCTTTGTCCTGCCCTTGAACTAAATATCAAAATCTTGAGACTGCCTAATTTTGAGTCTAGTCACTAAATGCTTGAATTTTGAGTCTTTGAAGTCTGAGTTACTTGCTTTGTGTGACATTAAAAATCAACTTCACAGAAGATAATACATGACAGCTATTGAAGTGAGTTGAAAACCTTAGCAGAAATAACCCAGTTCTTTCGAAACATTTTTATTAAGCATACTCCATAGAGTTATGAATGATTTAAAATAAGAATTGCAACTGTGATCAGCAGCGAGGGAATATTTAACTACCCAGTGCTCCGTGAGATCCAGTGGACCATGCCAACATTTCTCATACTGGCTTGAGTAGCAGAACTTAATTAAATTGAAACATTTTCAGTGTAATTGCTGAAAATTGTGTTATCTCTGCAAAATAAATAGTAGGAGCAGCTAGGAAGCAAAACAACAAATACCCTGGATTGTGTGCTTACTTGGCCAGGCAGGACCGTGGATGTCCCCAGAGTATGCAAAGGACTGTTATGTCCCTTCTCATTAGCTGATCTTTTGCCTCAGCTTTTGCCTTCAAGTCCCCAAAGCCTGGCCAGGTCATGGAGGAGTACTGGACAAGGACTCAGAACACTGAATCAGTCTTAGAACTCCCCAGAAACACAGTGTGGGGTGGTGTCTTACATGGCAAGGGACAATTTGAAGATCAGAGCTGGGAATTATACCTGAAAATCAGATTTAGTCATTGCACCCCACTTCATTGGAAAAAGAACTTGACAGGCTAACACAAGCTGTGTGACACAAGGAGATTTAAAGCTTTTTATATAGTCAATGCAATTTGAGGGAGAAGAACAAGATAAATTCAGTAGTAAGGTAATGGCCCAAATGCTTTCCAAAGGTCATATTCACTTATTACAAATGAAATACACATTTCATTTGGAATCTCCTCATTGATGGGAGATGGAAATCAAATTCGTTGCGTGAACCATGGTGTTGATAATAAAAATGCATTGCCTATATTTATTTCTTGCATTGAGACCCAAGAGACATTTTCCCGTGCGTCTTTATGACAGCACATTAAAACATCATTCCCGTTCTCACAGGACAAACATGAAATTCAGAAGTCTTCTGGTAACCCTGTTTCATGTATGTGGATGCAACAAGGCCCAGGGCAGCTCAGCAGAATCAATCAGAAGGGAGCCACTGTTCTCCAGGGCACATAAGTAAGTCGGATGGGCTGGCCGCCTCTGAGTACTGAATTCATAGTCCCCATGGGGATGGAGGGCCAGCATCCTGAGATGTGTCTTACAAGTGTGCCGGCCAGTGATAAGACAGATGACAACGTTAGGGGCTAATCTCTGCTGAGAAGTGCCAGGAGCGAGAAACCATGGAGGGTGAAACCTTCTGTGGATGTGAGACATTTCTCATCTGAGATACCTGAACAGTACTGTACAAAAGACTTATAGAGAGATTTCTCTAAAATCCTCTCCTTAAACTATTTCTTTTTCAGCAGTTTAGTGCTCTTTTTCATTTCCTAAGGATAACTTTCTTTTTTCTTGTCAGTGCTGGAGACTGAACCCAGGGCCTTCACACTGAGCTACATCCCCAGCCTTTTTTTATTTTTATTTTGATACAGGGTCTCACTAAGTTCCTCGGCTGGGCTCAAACTTGAGATCCTCCTGCCTCAGCCTTCCAGAGTGTTGGGATGTCAGAGGTGAGCCACCACCTCCAGCTCTGGTTGGTTTTTTTTGGGGGGAGCAGTCTGGTTGCAGACCAAGGACTATCAGCTGAAAGCGGCATTTAGGCAGACTCTGTCCATCAGATCAGTTAGGGAGGAGGTACTGGTGACACAGCTGCCCACAGCTGGATTCTTCCAGTGACCAGCAGAAGGGACCCACACTGGGGCAGCTTCAGGGCACCTAGTCTAGGGGATATGCTGGGATTTCCCGCTATTCTTGCAGGACTCTGCCACAGTGTTTTTGAGGGAAGGATTAACTGGTTACCTCATGAAGTTACAATGAGGACAGTAGTAATTGCAATTTATTTTTCAAGTCCTAAATGTTTCCAGGATTTTCAAGGACCTTCTAATCTATCATCTAAGCATCATCATAGCTCTTTGAAGTAAATATAATGCATATTTTCCAAATCATGAGACAAAATGTAAAGATGGTGATAACTTGTCCAGAGCTGCACAGTTACTGAAGAGTGGTATGGATGAGCTATGTCCTTCTGAAATTTGCATGTTGAAACCTTGGCCCCAAATAGGACAGAATTTGGAAATAAGACCTAGCAAGAGGCCATAAAGTTTAAAGGACATCACAGAGGTGGGGCTCCAGCCTGATGGGGCTGGGCCCTGATTACAAGAGGAGGAGACATGGAGATGGGTTCCTCTCTCCACCACGGGAGGACATAGCGAGTTGTTTGCAAACCAGGAAGGGAACCTTTGCCAGGCACCACCCAGTGTATTCCAGGTCTCCAGAATAGTTAGAAATAAGTTTCTGTTGTGTAAACGACAAAGTCTGTGGCATTTTGATATGGCAGACTAAAAGAACAACGCAGGAATGCAAAAGCAGGATTTAGACTCAGTCCTTATATCGCCCAGGAATAATTGACCTCGGAGGCAATGATAACTGACAGTGTGTGACATCATTTATGTACTCTTCACCATGCTCTCATGCCATCAAAACTGAGGGAACCAGGCCTTGTTTGTTCAAAAATACCTGTAATGGGGCCGGGGATTTAGCGCAGTGGTTTCGCCGCCTGCTGCGCAAGCACAAGGACCCGAGTTCAATCCCCGGTACCAAAAAAAAAAAAAAAACCTGTAATGTTTGTTCAAAACTCCCTGTTTGAACTGAATCATGTTTCAGTCTTATGACTGAAGCAGAGAGAAAAGAACATCATAATTATTTTTAAAACCTGGGTGCTTTCACTTGAAGAATATCCAGGTACAGGATAGCCAATCACCTTCAAGCAAGAATGAAAAATAAATTCTTTTTTGTCTCATGCCAAAGGTCCCTTGTGTAGTGCCCAAGACCAAAAAGTCCTACCTGTGTTGGATCGATATAAAAGTTACATGGTGGTATCTGTAAAAATCCTGAGAAGAATGAACTTTCCAGAGATATGAAGTCACTTTACAAAGAATGAGATATTTGACATGAGCTCAGGTTTAATGTTGAGAATTAGAACTACATGTTTCAAGTTGTAAAATTTCATGTTTCCAGAACCTAAGGTTACAGCATCCAAAGAAGGTCTGGTGGTTCCAAATGACATTTTTATTGTTCTTTTCCCAAATGAATGATTTCTAAAGCAAAATATCTTCCTAGGTGAACACTATGGTGAGACCCTGTCTTAGTCACTTCCTGTTGCTATGACAAACGATCTGAAATCCACAGTTTAAAGGAGTAGGCATTTATTTTTAGCTCACAGTTTTGGTGGGTTCCCTTCACAGTTACTCCATTCCAAAGCAGAAACAGTCTGGTGGAAGAGCCTGGTGGAGGATAGCTGCATACTCCATAGCAGCCAAGAAGTAGAAAAAGAGGAAGAAGGGAGGAGCCAGGGAAAGGAAAACTCCAAGGTCACTCACTATCTCAGGGACCACTTCCAACCAATAGCATTCAGATATGAGCTCCTCAATGGGTGAATCCCCTGATGAGTATAGCATCCCAATGACCCAGTCACCTTCCAAAAGCCACACCTATGCATACGTGAGCCTTTGGAGAGCATTTTAGATCTAAATCATAACACCCCCAAAAGAGCAGGATGCAGTATTTGGGTGTAGGGGCAGCTTACACCCCTTAGGAAGTGTAAGCAGACTATTCCCTCCAGTCATGTTGCAAATCATATGGCACATGGAGCGACTGTTCTTTGGGTTAGTGGAAGAGAAACCCTTAAGAAGCATTTTGCTAAGGTGGCTAGTATATAAGCAAATGTTTCTTGGACATTAATTCTAAACTGTGAGGGTGATTATCATAGTTGAGAGCTGCTGAGAGCCTGGAGTGCAGCAGGCACCCCATCGATGAGTGTTAGGATTCTCACCATCACTTTACACACCCACCTGCAGTACTGAGGCTGTGCTGTCCTGTGTTTGTGGAGCTCATCATGTACAGCCGGTGCCTGATCTGGACAGAGCCTTTGGCTCTCAGTGTCCTGGCTGCTGTGTGGCAGCCCAGCTCAGTGGCAAGAGAGCCACTTAGTAAATAAGACTCAAGTGTTGTGTAATAATGTTCAGCAGTGGGAGGCAGTGATTATGGATCCTGAGCGGAAATCAAGGAGTTAGGTTTCCAAATCAGCAGATGTTTGGAAACTCCTCTGCTTTTATTTATTTTGTGAGTGAGAAAGGGTACTGGTATGACTGTTTTTTCCTTTGTGAATCACTAGAAAATTGCTTCATTGCCACTTCTAGACTTTTATGCATGCAAAGCTGCTTATTCACTGTTTTACTGTTTGTTGATATGCATTGGACTCTAAGGAAAATTTCCCAAAATTTTCAGTTACTGTAGCTGCAGTACATTGCAGGTTCACAAGGAATTAGGCCTGTCTTATGATGTGTTTATTTTTCTCCACCCTCTCTCCAACGACGGAGGCAGAGCTGTGGCTGGGTCAGAGGCCCTGTGCCCGTCAGTGCACATGGGTTAGTACTGCAGCCGGTCGACCTGCGTGAGCTCGGGGAGCAGAGTACCCTGTATGACAGGACTGAGAGGCCTCAGGGGACATACCCCTGACTGGCATCCACTCAAAGAACAGGATCCTTAACTGCTTGAACAGGATCCTTAACTGCTTGGTCCTATTCAGATGCATAGAGGAGCAGAGGTAGGATATTTTCCTGTCTGAAGTATGAGACATACCCACTCGTACAAGAGAAGCTGCCTATTCTGGTCCAGTGAGGGTTCCAGGGCAAGCAGCCCTCATGCTCCAGGTCAGGTAAACACAGGTAAACTTGGCTGAGTCTTGTGGCCATGTTGTGAAGACAAGCATTGCTGAAACTGCACAGGATGTTTATGTATAGCTTTTTGATTTGTTTAAATAAGAGAATCAGACAAAATCAGCACACAGACAGCAGCTCAAAGAACTGTAGTGAAGCAAGAGCCAAAACACTTTTTGATTGTAAAGAATTAGACAAGTTAGGGGAATGTAAGGTGAACATTCAGTGTTCACATGTGGCTGTACAATCCTCACTTTAATGAATTTGAATCAGTATCTTTTCTTTTGGAAGTTTCATGCCTCAGAAGTCTAATATTGTAGCAAACATTGCATATCTCTAAGAATGGGTGCAGAAAATTTCCCACAGTAATTTGGACCTGGAACTTTTTTCGCCTGACCTTTTCATGGAGCAGCGGCTTCTCTCATGTCCCAGGAGGCCCTGGAGTAGAGGTTTATGCCCGTGGCTTGCTTTTCTTCTGACTCTTAATTCTATTTGACGTCCTTGTCCACGAAGTTCTCATGATGCATAATGATTTATGGAGGCATTCTTCACAGAGCTGGTTCTCTGGGAAGCCTGTGTTTGTCTTAGTCGTGTTCTGTTGCTATCACTGAGTACCGAGGACTGTGTGGTTCCTAGAGAATAAAGGTTTGTTCAGCTTGTGGTTGAAGCTGGGAAGGTCAGTGACTGGGCAGCTGCCCTGGTGAGGTCCCTCCTGCTGGCAGGTGTCTGCGCAGGGTCCTGAAGTAACACAGGGCATCATGCGGCAGCATGGACCGTCCTAGTTCAGGCCTCTCCTCTCCCACTGGGTCAGGTCCTCACCTTTAGTTCCTCGCTCAACCTTGATTACTTCCCAGAAGCCCCACCTGCAAGTCATCAGATAACGTTTCCACCTTTCCATTATCTCCTGATTGGGGCTCAGTTGGAGCCTGAGTCTTCATGGCTATGTTTAAACCACAGCAGCCCCTCTCTGTTCCTGAGTGAGGACAGCCTGTCCATGTGGCTAAAGCAATCGATTGCATTAAGCATGGCATGAAATAAGCAACTCTTACAAGGAGAATGATTTAAATTAACTCTTAATTGATGTTATTAGGAGTTCATAAATTTTCGATAATTACTAAATTTTAATGCAGATCCATGAATAAATAAATGGCTATTGCAAGACAAAAGCTGATAGCAGAATACTATCATTCAGGAAATAAAAAGAAATTTAAATATGTACTTGCTATCTGTCTAAATTAATGTAATTACTTTTTGTTTTAATGTCATGATTTACTTTTATTTTACTTTCTAATTCGATGCCTGTTGGGTATGATACTTGAGTCAGGTCAGTATAGGGGAAAACCTAGAAGGTCAGCCAAAGATAAGAGAACAAAAGCAGAAAAGAAACAATTGTTGGGAAGAGCTACCCAGCTAGATCCAGTGATTCACAGTGAATCCATGTCCTTGTCTGTAGGATGCTTCAAGAAAGAGTCCCTTCTCCACAATAATCACGTTAGCATCGCATCAGGAATAGTGTGTACACATGCATTATCATTAACATTATCACTAATGTCATTGGGAATAAATGTGGGAGATAATGTGATCTATGAAAGTCCAATGTTAATGATATGCAGGGTGTCCTCAAAAACCATGTCTTTAATTGTGCGTTCATGGCTCCCTCAATGTTCTGAATCAATTCAAAATGTTTACGTTCTATGGTCATTTTGACTTTGTCAGAAGTTGCCC
The DNA here is from genome assembly GCF_000247695.1 of Heterocephalus glaber. The sequence goes on along the minus strand of NW_004624740.1, from coordinate 4,161,393 downwards.
AATGTCAGGTCCTGTGAGTAAGGTGGATGAGGACACAGCATCATGTTTTCACAAGCTCCCTTTCCATTGGATGGCACACAGCAGTGGCTTTCACCTAATTTTTGATCATGTCTTGTAAAGCCATGAAAGACGACGATTTCTAGAGCAGCTTCAGAATGTGGCAAGAATGATGGGATAAGCATCTTAGAAACGAGGAGGAGTGTTCCGAAGGGGATCAGTAGCTATGTGTCTTTTACTGTAATAAATTTATAAAATTTTAGAGTTCACTGTATATTTTGATCACCCCTTATAAATCTGGAGATTTTAAATGAAAGGAAAATCTCATCCTGTGAATTTGCCCATGCAGCCTTAATGACATTTTTCCATGTGTCCTAGAGTGAGTGTATGGAGGCCCTGTAGGAAAGAACTGTGTTGTCCTCTGTTCCCCTGCTTAGCACCAGACATCCTCACACTGTGCATCATCTCTTGTTTACTATAACCAAGGAGATATAGCAATTTGATGATTACAGTGTTGCAAGCCAGATCACTGGGATGGAGTTCTAGGGCCAGAATCATGGAAAGAATTAAGTTTTTGACCCGAGGTACTGCTGTACTCACAGAAAACCAGGTTCAAATTCAAAGTGACACTTCCTTTTAAGAATAAGCCAATTTACTTAGCATCAGATGACACTGGGCACATGGAACTCTCAGGGTGCTGGTCTGAGATTTCAGACCCAAAACTCTAACAAGTGAAGAAGAGAAGACACAACTCCATGCGCCCCATCAGGTTGCTAAGCAGATGTTTTCGGGGATTCTGTGAAGGTGCCACTTCATATCACTCAGGATGTCCCATCACTGAGCCCAGCAATAGTGGCCTAGTTCAGGCTACTCACCCAGACTAGTTTTCCTATTGCAATTACGAAACTACAAACTGCAAAAGGCAAATGAACAAATAAAAAGTTCCCAAATTAAAAAGGCTCTCTATTTGTGGTACCCAGAGTGTAGGTAAAGATGTATGTTTGTTGTTATTGTTGTTTTAGTCAATTATTTTGCTCCTTTCTTTACCACAGAAGAAGCAGTGATATGAGATTTTTCAGGGCAGCACCCTGAGCACAGTGATGAGAGCTGTGGAAATGGGTGGGCCATGCTCAGTGCTTTAGCCACTGTCTCATCGCTGGAACAAAATACCCTGTACTTGAAATGTAAAGGTGAAGGTTTACTTTGGCTCAGTTTCCAGTGCGTTAGTCCATGGTTCCCTGGCTCCAAGGTAGAAATGGCAGGAGGACTTGACGGAGGATAGCTCCTCGCTTCATGGCAGCCAGGAAGCAGAGGAAAGGGAGAAGCCAGGGACAAGAACAAACCTCCTGGGTCACCCCAGTGACACCTCCCACCAGGCCCCACCTCCTAACCACACATTTAGCCCTGAACTCCTCCATGGTGAATCCTCTGATGAGTATGGCATACAATGATCCAATTCTCCTTCGAATATACTAGACTTCTGGGGCTGATTTTAGATCTAAGCCATAACAGTGGAGGTTAGAACATCCTGGAATGTGTTAGTTCACTGTGGTGGACTTATTTGACTTGCCTCAATCCTTGGGATGGTTACTTCTTTTTAAAAAGTGATATTGTCCTAAAAAAGCAATTTTGAAGGTGTACTTTTGAAGCCACCTAAAATACTTTGGACTGATACATAGTAGAGGTGAGTTAGAGTAAAGCCATAGAGTCATCTTTTATAATAACTGAACCAAGAAAGGATTTAGATCAAAATATCCACAGGGATAGGATGCAGATTCTTTGAGAAATCTACAGTGATCACTGCACAGTGGAGAAATAGTGTGTGTGCACACGGTCCCTCCTGACTCTTCTTCCCAAGCAGACAAGCTCATTCGCCTCCCAGTGTGACAAGTGTCTGTATCTGTAACCCCGTGAGACTCACCACAGAGGCCAAGAAAACCTACGCTATTATTCCAATGTCTCTTTGGTGTTGGGAAGTGCTTTTGGGTTTGATTCTGTTAGCCTCACAGGATCTCTTGTGAGGAATCATAATTTGCCTGTGAAGCACCACTGAGGTTGTTGTTGTGAAGTGGGAGAAATCTGTGTCTGCAGAGTGACCGTTGGTGGGGAGTCCTCTCGACACCAAAACGCTGTTTTGTTAGCACTGAGCCTCAGACAGACATCTTGGGGCCCTGTCTGAGACCTGCTCCTTCAACGTCCTGTTCTGCATTTCAGGCTTTTCATGGTGAAACCATAGGATATCACTTTCAGTTTCACGAGTGCGTGGACAGCCGTAATTACGGGTGCTGTTGTTTAAATTATGTGTTGTATGTGACCATGTTGGTTTCTATGGCATCATAGATAATTAACAGATAGCATCCTAGGAATTGTTTACTTTAATCGCCTCTCTTTAGAAAAGTGGAAATTATGGCCCAGGGAGGGGGACAGACGTGACTTCCCTGAGGTTATGCGTCTGCCCTATGCCAGACCCAGGGTGCCTATGCCAGAGTCTCGAAGCCCACCACTCCTCCACGCTGTTCCCTTATTCTAGGGCTTTTGCAGCCGTTTCATGGTCCGCTAATGAGTAGCAATGTATATTCATCACTAGCCATGCAGTGGATTCAGTAACGTGGAGTAACCATCGCCCAGGGACATACTTACAGGACAGTCTTTTGGGAGTGGATTGTATCTGCACCATTCAGTGCTGCAGCGGAGCCCACCGTCTCTGAGCAGCGTGGCCTGACTTGTGGAGCTATGACAGCGTGGGGATGAGTAACTTCTGGAGATTCCCAGGTGTAAATACCGCTGAGCTTTAAATGCCTCACAGGCTGAGGAGTCCGAATCGGCGCCCTCGGAGGACCCTTACTTCCTCATCTTGCAGTCGGCTGTGGCCATAGCCACCCAGTGCCCACGGTTTCAGGTCTGAGTAGGCCGGTGGGTCCCACGTGCAGCTTAGCGCTGCTGCTGCCTCCTCCTTTGCCACCCCCTCCACAACACAAAATGACCCACTCCTCCTGTGTCCCCTGGCTCACGGGTCCCCATCTAACCCACTCCACAGCCAAACCCAGGACTTAGCCTGTTTCCCTTGTCTTACACACAAACCCACCCCAGTAAGTTAGCCCCTGCCTCTGGTCTGACCCCGCCAGACCTCTGAGCTCTCTCCACCTCTGCTCATGGTCTCGCCCCAAGTCTCCTCCTTCCATCTGTCCATCTGTCCTCTGTAAGGTGGACAGGTGGACTTCTCCAAGATGAACTCTGCTCCGCTTATCCCCCCCCCCCAGATCTCTCCTGGTCCCCATCACCAGGCAGAGCACACGCGGAGCTTCTCGGTCCCAAAGTGACCCTCGGGGTCACTTTGTCCTGGACGTGCTCTGCTCGTCCCCAGCTTCCCGATTTGGCTGTGGCCCTGAGGACAGAGCTCATGCCGGAGCACTGTGTGGCTCTCTCCTGACCATGCTGTGCTGTGTGCTACCGCTCTGCTTGTCTCTGGCACTGAACTGCAAGTCCCATGTCAACTTGGTCATCTCAGGGCCCTCGGTGCCTGGAGAGTGGTGATGTGCCGCCTGTCCCTGTGCTCCCTGTGGGCTGAGTTAATTCATTCTCTTCCGACACAGGATCCGTGCATTTTCCCTGCTTGCTGCACATGTAAATCTCCCTAAGCATTGCTTGACAGTCTGAGAAGCAGGCTTCCTGATCACCCTGACACCTTGGCAGTTTAGCCCTGGATGAGGTAAAATATTATGATACAAATATCTGATTGTTTTTCTTTGAAGGAATAATTAGCAGTTTGACAGCTTGCATATGTGAATTATTCAGTGTGAGGCTGTAAATTTCCTACCTGCATAATTTCACTCTAGCTTGCAGTGAGCAGAGGGTCCCTGTTAGTGTGTGGATGTCTCAGAAGACGTTGGCTTGTTATCTGCAAGGTGTTTTCAGAGACCAGCAAGCTACAGAGACGGTTTTGTCTTTGAACAATAGACCCTAAACGGGTCCCTGCGCGGTGTAAGTCCTCCTCTGGAGACCTAATGTGAGGAAGTGGAAAGGGTGCACGCTGTGGAATGGAGTGACTTCCTGGGCTGTGAATCCTGCGCCGGACTCTGCGCTCTGTGAATGTTGAGGAGTCACGTGCATCTGAGACGCTAAGCTCCTCATAGTGAGCTGGACGCTGACGCTGCCTGTGTTGGAGATCAGGGTCTCGATCTTTTTGGCACCAGGGACCGGTTTTGAGGAAGACAGGGACGTGGTTTTGCGATGATTCACAGGCGCGTAAACCCAGACCCCTCGGGTCCACTGCAGGGTCCTCTCCTGCAGGAATCTGATGGCCCATCGGACAGGAAGGCGTCCAAAGCTCTGCTGCTCACCCATTTCTAACAGGCCACAGACCTCTGCTGTAGCTGTTGGCAGCGGGGAGTTGGAGATAGGGTCAGGTGAGCTGCCCTACTCAGCGGACAGAGCCTGGCCAGTTCGCCTCGAGAGAATCTCAGTACTGTCCCAAGGGCACGCACTTTGAAAGGTGGGCGTTGTGATTATTGCGGTTGGCAAGGTCAACAGATCATGAGGTAACTGCCGCTGAAAGGATAACGTGCTCTACTCACTCAACCCAAGAGAAAGGGGACACGGGCATCTAGACCACGAGCAAAGTCCTCAGTGGGTCGGATGCAGAGGGAGCTGGAGGGAGACAGAGCAAAAGCCTCACTCGGGGTTGCCACAGGACGCGAAAGGGGCTGAGGCAGAGCCTTGTTTGAAGGCTTAGAGTGGATCAGGATTGGCCAGGTGGGTTGACTTCAGCAGGCTCAGGGCACGCGGCTGCCCGGGCAGCCTGGAGCCTAGTACCTGCCCTGGCGTGGAGAGGACAGGTGGACAGTGGCCCACAGTGTGAGGACCCCTTGGAGGCCGGGGTGGGGGAGGCGCTCTGATTTGTTTTCGCTGAGAAGTGGTGTCCTCCTGGACTGGGTGAACTCTCTGCTGTCTGCAGGAGTCCACAGTCCCCAGAAGGGACAGTCCTTGTGCAGTCAGCAAGGCCTCAGGTGTCGCAGCATCAGGACATGGAAGATGAAAGATAAAGAGCACAGTGCGTTGCTCTGAGTGAGGGAGAAATCTGATGCATGTTGTGTTCTGTGTGCAGGACGCCCTGCCTGACCAGTCAGGACTGTGGCTGAGGACAGGGACCCAGGGGGCGAGTAGTGTGCAGATTTCCCACTTGTGCTGTCAGTGTCTGGGGAGCAGACCGTGGCCCAGCAGGAGGTGAGGAGGCTGGCGGGGTCCCCGCCTCCATACACAGCCTCTGCCTCAGTCACTTTCATGTCGCTGGGACACTGCGCATCAAATGCAGCTTAGAGGAGGGTTTGTTTGGGCTCACGGTTTCAGTGCACAGTCGGTGGCTCCAAGGCTGGAAGGGCAGGTGGAAGCGCCCGGCCGAGGAGGGCTGCTCACAGCATGGGGATCAGGAAGCAGAGGGAGAAGGGAGGAGCAGGAGAGGCGGAAGCTTCCCAACCCGCCCCCCAGTGACCCCTCCTCCGAACAGGTTCCACTCCCAGCAGCACTTTGGGTCATGGAGTCATCAGGGTTTAATCCACTGGTGAGCACAGCGCCCCCACCTGGTCACCTTCCGAAAGCCCCGCCTTGAACACGTGAGCGGCGGGGTGGGGGGCGGCACTGGATCCAAACCATAACCCCCCTGACAGGATCTCCAGGGCCCACGCTTTGCAGCGGCAGCAGGAGACGCGAACCTCCGGAGCCGGCGTGGACTCGCGCGGCCACGCAGGACTCCTTTCTGTCCCGGGTCCCCCAGTCCCGAGACACGTGCGGGTCAGGGCCCTTGCCACACTCTGGGCTCAGAAGCTGCACCGCCCTCCTGTTTTCCGACTTAGGACCACCTCGCCCTAGCTCCTGTCCAAGCCTTCGCTCATTGTCCCACTTAAGACCTTGCCAGAAAATCAACAGCTGGCTCGGCGTCTCCGTCCATCCCAGGCGGATGCAGCCATCCCGGACGGGAAATCTGCTAGAAAATGAGCGTTTAGTTTCTCTGGCCATCCCGGCATTTCCATCCCAGTGGAATTGCGGGGCGCCCGGAGTGGGGAGCCTCGCGCCCGGGGTGACAGCACCCTGGGGAGACTGAGCACAGCACCACGGCGTGGTGCCCAGGAAGACCGGGCACAGCCCCACACCGGTGGCTGGCTTGTGCCTGCCGAGACAGAAGAGCCTCTGCCTCGACCTCCTTCAAGGCGGGCCCCTCCTCCTGCCGTGGAGCTGCATGGTTAGCAAATGCTCGGCAGTGACTCAACAGCCTGATGCGCCACCTAGTGTCCGCGCTGGAACTGCAGCTCGAGCCAGCCGCTGCGCCGGGAAGAAGGGCGGGGGGGAGCCGGAGTCCTGGTGATGTCCTGGTAAGACACAAAGCCTTTAATTAAATGAGAAAAATGAGATTACGTGAGAAATGCTATAAAGCAGGTTTAAGAACCCGGTGTGGTGGGCCATACCTACAAGCCAAGCACTTTGAGAGGCTGAAGCAGGAGGGTTGCAAATTCAAATGCAATGCAGTGACCTAGCCAGACCCCGCCTCAAAATGAAAACATAAACAGGGGTCCGGGGGTGGCTCATTGTGAAGGCCCAGGGTTCCATCCCCAGTACTACGGGAAAAAAATATGTTCATGAACTGTTATCCTTCTGTTTGCTGTTTATTTATTATACCTGGACAAGACAGCCACTGCTGTCCAGTTTCGGATGAGGACGAGGGGTCTCACAAAGGTGGTTTCCCAAAGCCATGCTGCCTGCCTGGGGACACGCAGTCGGCCTTCGGCATTGTCTTCAGGCTACGGGGCCCACGTGTTCCTCTTGCACGGGCCGGGTCCGAGCCACGCGCTGCTGAGCGACTTTGCCATCCTCCTGACATCAGGGAGGAACAACCCGACAGCACAGCTGGCTGCAGGCGTGGCTGCCATCCGCGCAGCCCGTGCGGGGCCGGGCCGGGCTATTCGGGGCTCTGATCTGTCAGATGTGCACGGCTCAGGAATGTCCTGCTCCGGGACAGTCTCACGGGACGCCGAGGCATCTGTGACCCCTCTCTGAGCTGAATGCTGCTGCGTGGTCCACGGCTGTGTCACCAGGCCTGCCTGAGGGGACGGAAGGGTCCCTGCAGCCGAGGTTTCAAGTAGAAAACTGCATCTTTTCCTCAGCAACGCTGTAAACATAGAAATAAAAGATTGTGTATGTGAAAAGCTTGCTTAATTAGGTTCTTTTTCAATAATGGGCACTGAACCCAATGTCCTTGCACTGAGCTACATCTCCAGCCCTTTCTTTATTTCTTTAGAGACAGGGTTTTGGTAAGTTGCTGAGTTGCCCAGGCTGGGCTTGACTTTGCAGTCCTCCTGCCTCAGCCTCCCAGAGTGCTGGGATTACAGAAGTGCACCAGCCACCTTAGGTGTTTAATAATTAAGCCTGTACCGTATTCTGAGCTGCCCCGAGGAGACTCTTCTTTCCTCCTTAGATTTTGTCATCTCTGAAATTGGATGTGTTTTGCAGGTGGCGGTTGAAGAAAACATCAGGTTGTAGTTTACTGAGAGTTTTGTTTCTCTCATGGAAATGTTCAGTAATAATCTTTCTTATCACCAAGGAGACGCCAGGCTCAGTTGGACCTCACACTGCTTGTCATGAGGCAGGAATCAGGAGGGGGCAATCAGCACTTCCGGGTGACATGGTGACATTCAGAAGACTGGCTGTCAAGGTGACATCAAAATACATGGCGGGTGTTTAAGTTTAAAAATCTATTACCCCTCTTGGTCCCCTTGCCATTTGCCAATGATAGGGGAGAGGAAGGGGACCTTCCTCTAATTAAGATGTGTTATGTGTGTGTACCAACCCCCCACAGGGAGTGTAATCGCAGTACACTACAAACATAGACTAAACCACAGATGAAAGTGTATGCTACAATAGGATACTACAGTGGTAGTTTAGCAGCGATAAATAAGGCAGCTTACAGATCCCAGAGAGAAACATTTATTACACTAAAAGACATTGCCATGAATCCTTCTCAGAATCCTGCCCCTCACTTTGAACACGTTTATCCCTCCATTCTTGCCACACTCTGCAGCAGCTCTGGAGTCTTCTTTCCTGAGGGTCTTTCTGAGCTGGGATCAAAATATGGTGAACGGTGTTGCCGAGCGCCATCCAGTGGGAAGGCAGCTCATGAAAACATGGCACTGTGTCCTCATCCACCTCAATCTCCAGATCTGGCACAGTGGGACTTCTGGTTCTTCCCCCAAAATTAAAATAATCATGAAAGGGAAATGTTTTGCATCCATTCAGGACATCTAGGGAGCCAGAGCAGCACAAGTAAAGATGCTCACAGAACAGAACTCCAGAGCTGCAGCAGGAAGTGGGCAGGATGGGGGACACGTGTTTTAGAGGCAGGGGTGAGATTTTGAGGGAGATCCATGACAATGTGTCTTTTACTGTAACATATTTTTGTAAACCGATCATTGTCCATGGTTCCCGATCACAGCTTGTACACACAGCAGTCAGGTGGAGGAGGACCAGGGAGAGAAGGCCAGGCCCTTGGGAGTGAGGTGGGGAGGCGAGAGGAGGGGACCCGCCAGGCCCTGAAGGGATCATGGCCCTTCAGATCAGTCCACCGTTCATGCCTGGTGCTGCAGTGGAAGGTGACAGTTCCCAGAATGGTCTCTGGGGCCTCGCAGTGGCAGATGGTGGGCAGCGAATGAGGCCAGCTCCGTTCCCGGAGGGCCCAGGCCAGTCCTGTCCCCGAGGTGGCCTGAGGAGCATGTGGTTTCCCAGCCTCCTGTGACCCTGCCCACCTGGCCCAGAGATGAGGGGACAGGGGCAGAGCAAGGGGAGGATGAGGGGCGAAGTCAGGTGACGATTCTGTCACACCCGGTGAGAAGACCATGATATTTTCCCTTTGTTCTGCTCCTTATGATGCGTTGCATTCACTGATTTTTTTCTTTCGAATTTTATCAGCACATTTGTAGGACATGAACCTTACATTCATTGTGGAGAGTTGGTACATGTACATCACATAGCTTAGTTCTTTCCTGTCCCCTTTCACACTGATGTTTTTACTGCTGTATTAGCCTTTCATTCCAGGGATAAATCCCACTTTGTCGTGATGTAGAATCCTTGCAATATGCTGTCCAATTCAGTTTGCACCTCTTCTGTTGAGGGTTTTTGTGTCCGTATCCATCAGAGATACCTGCCTGTAACATCCTTGCAGTGGCCCTGGCTTCGGCACTGGGGTTCTGCTGGCCTCTCACTGGGGTGAGCAGGATTCTCTTTTCTTCTGTTTTATGGACCAGCTGGAGAAGGGTCTGTGCTAATTATCCTGTAAAGGTTTGATAACACCCTGCAGTGAAGATTGCTGGTCCCAAACTTTTCTCTGTTAGGAAGTTTTTGATTACTAATTCAATATCTTTACTTACTATAGGATTTTTGTATTTCTTTTTGAGCCAGTTTAGGCAGTATGTGGGTCTCTCAGACTGTCTCATGTAGCTTATCTGACTTGTCGGAATATACTGGTTCATCCTAACCCCGTGTAATACTTTTAATTTCTGTGAGTTTCCACTTTCATTTCTGATTTTAGGAACTTGTGTCTTCACTTTTCACTGTCATTCTAGCTCAGCACTTACCAGTTTTGTTGATGTTTACAGACCACCAACTTTGGGTTTTGCTGATTTTTTCTCTTGGTTTCCTATTCTCTGTATCATCTACCTCAGCCCTAATTTTTATTTCCTGCCTCCTGCTGGCTTCAGATTTAGTGTGCTTTCTTTTTACCCGTCCTTTGCAGCATAAATTATTGATCTGAGACTTTTTCTTTTTTATCATAGCCATGGGTTCCCTCTTATCACTGCTTTCCTGTAAGTTTTAAATGTTGTGTTTTTACTGACTTTATTTTTCGAAAAGTATATATTTGGTTTATTATAGCACAACAAAACTGGAAATCAGATGTCCCATCTTCCACAGGTCTTGTGGGTTTTGTTACGTTGTTGAAGGCTGTGGTGGTTGGTTTGTTGCATGACTTTTCACAACTGATTTTCCAGAGCGAGTTCTGAGCCCTCAGTGTAATGGAAGTGCCTGCTCCTGAGCGAGGGTTTTGGCAGAATTTCCTTGAATGGGAGGAGAGGGCCCAGGGACACCCTTAGAGGCAGACCTGGGCCTCCCTCTGCTCTCTCTGACTGCACCTTCCTTGGGCATGTGTGTGAATCTCAGAGTTCCCTGTGCTTCTGGATGATCTGCCAAAGTCCGGAGCAGCCCCCCAGCCCCTCCTCCCTCACATGGGTGGGCAGTCATGTGACCCCACCAGCAGCTCTTGGCCCAAGTGGCTGGGAGTTGTTCCTCCATCTTGCAGTGTTTTCAGGCAGAGTCCCCTGCATGTCCCGCTAACTGGCTCTGGGTTCATCAGTCAGAGGCGAAAGCCCTACATGGGTCCCCCAGGCGGCCCACACAGACAGCTCCACCGCTGGCTAACACTGTCCACTTCCCGCTGACCCTGCGAGAGCAGCCCGCAGGATCCCTGAGCCTGGACGAGGGAAGCATGGAGGACACACGCCTCACTCAGAGCCTTCCTGGCTTCGCAGGCCACCTTCTATTTGGTGGGCTCTGCACTGTTGCCGGGAGGGAGCCTTTTACTGCTGCCCACCTTCCTGACAGTGTTGCTTCTGACAGGCCCTGCTTGCTGTGCACCGTTGCTGTGCAGCGAACAGAAGGCTGGGGCTGCAACCTCTTATTTTGCTGACATCCTTCTCTGTTTATTCATTTTAAGTCATTTTCCGTAAACTGTTTTAATCTGTTTTAGGTCCTGTTTTTTAACTGTAATATGTTGCGTGGAAATGTGATTGACTTTGTATGTTGATTTGATAAGAAAAGGACCTTTGGCCAGAGGGCTTTCATGTGGCCAGGAGTTAAGGAGAGAAAGGGAACGGTTTTGACGGCTGTGATTACTGAGTGCGGCCGTGAGATCGGTTACTGTGGATGGAACCAGAGATGCCCTCCTGTCCATCCTGTAATCTTCCATGAGTCACTTACACTTGCACCCTCAGTTTTCTCAGCTGGAGAACCGGTACTGTCACAGCACTGCATCCGTTACTCTGGCTGTAGAAGCAGCCATTGCAAGAGGCAGGCAGCAAGTGACAGTGGTTTCTCCTGGCCCGTGAGTCCCTGGGCGCTGGGGCAGCTGTGCTGAAGTTGGCCTCATACCACGTGGTCCCTCATCCTCCAGCAGGTGACTCCTAGTTCTTTAAGGGTGAGCTCAGGGCTCCAAAGGGCACCAGAAAGGGCAAATCCCAGCATGCACAGCGCCCTCCAGACTGCTCTACAGGAAGCCACCTGCTATTATACCATTGGACAAACCAAGCCACATGTCAGGCATCAAATCAGACCACTGGGGGCCACCAAGGGTGTGGTGCAGAGAGGTGCAGAGCCTGGTGGGGGTCCCTCAAGCACTGTCCCACCCGGTCCACTCTGCAGCACCAGTGATCCACCCACCTCTTACCTGCAGGATGCATCCACCGCTCCCCACACCCTGGAAGTCTCATCCAGGTCCCCATGCCTGTCTGCATGGGGCAGCATCAGGAGAGCACAAGCCTCGGCCATGACCTTCCTAGGGGCCCTGGTGTCCATGGAGAGACGGCACGCAGCGAGGCACCACCTTAAATCTTCCTTGGGTCTTAATAAAACATCTTCCAAGTGGCCTTGTCTGTTTTCTGTTGATAACAGAGTACCACAAGGTGGTAAGTCATAAAGAAAAGAGGTCTGTGGGGGTTACTGGGGATTGCACCCAGGGCCTTTGCACTGGCTCCAGCCCCAGCCCTATATATATATATATTATATTAAATATTATATTATGTGTATATTATGTATACAATTTTGAGACACGGTCTTGCTAAGTCATTAAGTTGCTCAGGCTGGGCTCAAACTTTCGAGCTTCCTGCCTCAGCCTCCCAGAGAGCTGGGATCACAAGTGTGTGCCATCATGTCCACCCCTCATCAGTCTCTTAGGGGCCCCACCTTATCCCATCTCTTTCACATCCAAGATGAAATTTCAGCAGGACTTGGAGGACACAGCCGTATTTAGTCATGGCGCGGCCATACCTTGCTGCCACTGTTTTCCCCCAAGGCTGTTTTCCTTTGAGAATCTTCTGCCAGGTGGCAAGATTAAAAGTACGAAATGGTTTCCTCCTTCTGCCCAGCAGTTCCTGGCTCCTCCATTATTTCTCTAAGTTCTGCTTCTAAGCTGAACAGTTGCTTGCCTTCCTTGTCCCATGCCAGTGATGCATCAGACGCAGCTGGGGAACCAGCTGGCACTTGGCCAGATCCAGGGTTCGCTGGTACTTTATTTACTTACTTTACGGATTTTCCCCCCAGTTCACTCCAGATGTCAGTTGCACTAGCTGCTCCTCCACATGCTAGCTAACAACAGTTGCCACTTTTCCTGCCTGGAATAGCTGTTTCCCGGGGCTTCTCCAGGTTGGTGTCTGCCTGCTGGGCTCAGGGCTGCTGGGCTGCGGGGCTGAGGCAGCCTTCTTCGTGTGCACCAGTTCTTGGCCAGCCTCTGCGTGCGTCCATTTGCTGATGGCCCATGGTCAAAACGCGTCACAGGAGCAACACCTGTGACAGAAGGTGGGAGCAGCCTCCGGCTGAGGAGGAACACAGGTGTGTCACAGGGGCTCGGTCACCTCTGATGCATCCCAGGGGCTGGGGACCCCAACCACGCTGGGTCGCTGTGTCCTCATTTGTTAGGAGGCCAGGACCCTGCGTGACATTTCCTGCGATGGTCAGACGCAGCCTGGGGAGGCTGGAGTTCACTGCGACATGCCACTTTCCACTATGGCTACTTCTCTAAAACATCCCTAAAAAGCAGACTGTGTCACAGGCTTGGCAGCTGGCGCTTGGGCTCTAGCTCCATCAGTGGCACAATTCATGGATGAGATCATAATTTTGATGGCATTCTTGGGAACTGGGACCTAGCAGAAGGGAGCGAGCATGGGGGTGCACCCACGGGAACCATATCTGATCTGGCCTTTTCTCTCTGGCTCTTTCCCTCTCCCTTGCTTCCTGGGTGTCATGAGGTGAGCAGCTTTCCTCTTCCACGCCCTTCTGCCAGGATTCTTCTCTGGCCCTAGTTCTAAAAGCAGTGCAACCAGCTTACCATGGACTGAAACCTCTGAAACCATGAGCCAAAATCTTTCCGCCTTTAAGCTGTTTATGTCAGATATTTGGTCCCAGGAATGAAGAGCTGACAAGCACAGTGGCACATGGATGGGTCCCTGTTTTTGTGGATCTATGTTCACTTCCTTTTCACTCAGAGAGCCTTAGGCAGGAACTCACCTACAGAGGCTCCAGTGAGTGGCAGCAGAAGGCTAAAGCCACCTTCTCACTGAGGCCAGGAGATCCGGGAAGCCCATCTGCTCCCTGTGCTTGCTGGGAGGAGAATCCTAAGGGGAACTGAGAGCCAGAGCGGGAACAATCCAGACCTGAGTGCGTGAAATTTGCACCTCCCGTGGAGATGTTGAAGTAACAACATCCCTGCCCAGAGGCCCTAAGATACGCAGGGTGGCCTCCCCCCGTCTGGAGCATACATGGAATGGCCTGTGAGCAGAAGCTTTCTGTTTCTGTCAGGTGCCTGTGAAGAGGGAGAAAGTTTGCTATTCTGCAACAATTCCATGGGCAAATGGCACTGACCAAAATATCCCTAAAAATACTTAGTGACTTCTCATTCGCAGAGATTCCTGGGAAAGAAAAGAACCGTGAGAATCCCAGAAAAGAGGTCTTCTCATTGGTTCAGTGTCAGAATTTGGTGTTCAGCGAGGACGGGAGCCTGAGGAGAAAGTAAAGGACAAGGGGTCATGACCCACTATGGTTCCACCTCCAGTTTCGCACTCTAGTGTGGTGATGCGAGAGTGATGTGTCTTCAGTAGTTTGAACTTCCATGTTGAGTTCAGGTCTCTCCCTTGGTTAGTAACATGGTTCACTTCACAGACCTCTCAAAATGTGAGCCAGTGGAACTGCAGCTCCCAGGCAGAGAGGCAGTCACGAGGGGAAACGAGCCACGTTGTTGTTGGGTACATGAGTTCAGTACGCCACCTGAGCTCTTCAGCACCTCATCATAAAACACCCTTTGTGGTAGACGATTTTGCCCACCTGTCGGCTAACATAAGTGCTCTGACTAAGCTTCAGGAAGGTTGGGCTAAGCTAAGCTGCTCCTTTGGTTAGGTGCATTAAAAGCATTCTTGACTCGGGATATTTTTGGTTTACTGTGGTTAGTGGGGACACAAAGCCATCTTACATCGAGGCAAAACATCTGTAATGGGAAAAGGATAAAGGAGCAGTGGTCCTGGCATCCAAGTTTAAGGAGAATGTCAGGAAGTGATCAGTTGATCATTATTAAAGTAGAGTTTGTGGCCTGCTCATGTTCGAAACGATGACCGATAACTAAAGGTCTGATGTGGTAACCAGGCTCTCTGCTGTAGTTGACTCTCATGTGATGGTGAATGAACGAAGCTGTGTACGAAAGAGTGCACACTGCTCTATTTACTTGATGTTCAAGAACAAAAAATGAATCCATGTTGATACAAGACAGAAGAGTAATATTGACTGGGAGAGGGAATGGGGTGAAAAGTCTTTCTGTATCATGATGGAGGTGAAATACACATAGGAGAATATCTCCAGCCTGCAAGATTTGTCTCTCTCCTCTACAGAGAGCTAAAAATTGTGAGAGGTGAACAAATGATAGTGATGACAGTCACCTCCGTGACAAGGGCCGGATCCATGGTGGGTTTTCACACCTGCACAGGGGAGCCCAGGCTGAGAAAGGCCAAGAGAGACTGCCTGGAAGCACGAGCTGTGACAACAGAAGCTGCCACCCCAGTAACACCGGATGCTAGAGATAGCACTGTCTTCATCACCTTTCTCATCACTGAGACACAGTGCCCAGCCTCCCCCCAGCAGACCCCACCCCCTGACAGCACAGTCAGCTCTGAGCCCCCATGGTCCAATCACTGTCCCAAAGCCCCGCCTTTCAGTGCACGAAGCCTTAGAAGGATAGAGATAAACCATAGCAAGTGCTGTGCATGGCTTTTGTGCATGACTAGAAGAGTCACCCACAAGAGAAGAGCAGAGACCATGCATTGCACTGTAGAGTCAGCAATGTGGGGTGACCTGCCCCTTACCACTCACCCTGGTCTGTCAGCTCCATGCTACTGAGAAGCGCGCAGCAGATTAGGGAAGCCCTCTCTGCGTGTCTGGGAGTGTCGTGGCGCTGTGGCCCGGGCTCTTGCCTTTTCCCTGGCCCTTCCACTATGGCACTGGCCCTTGCTCCATTTCCTGCTGCCATGAACTAAGCAGCTTTATCTGCCATGGAGCCAGCTGACCATGGACTGAAACTGAGCAAATGAAACCTCTCCTCTTAAGTTACGCGTGTGGGGTATGGTCCATCAACAGAAGCGCTGGCTAATCCACTGCAATCCAAGATGCTATCAAAAACCATACTAACAACATCCAGAGAGCCCAGCACACCAGCCGGGAAAGAGTTCCAGAACACACTTGGGCCTGTCATAGAGGGTGGCTCCTTTACTGAATGAGTTGATAATAAAAATTTGAAAGATACCAAAAAATACAAAGCCATGAAAATATTCCACAGCACCAACAAACTGGAGAACTGAACTCTAAGCAGTTAGAGACACTGAAGTATTCCACAAGAGACTTCAAAATAGCATTTAAAAAATACATGAGGTGATAAAGGAAAAGACCAACTGATAGCAAACTTAGAGTAATAAGAATGAATGACAATGTTGGCCGGGGATTTAGCTCAGTGGTTTCGCTGCCTGCATTGCAAGTGCAAGGTCCTGAGTTCTATCTGGTACCAAAATAAAGAAAGAAAGAAAGAAGGAAGGAAAGAAAGAAAGAAAGAAAGAAAGAAAGAAAGAAAGAAAGAAAGAAAGAAAGAAAGAAAGATAATATCTATCTATTGTTGTTATCTTAATGAGACTTCTTATCTCCTCTGCATAAATGGTTGGGCAAATGTTACTATATTGCCTTCCAACCCTAGTCTGTCTGCAATTAAATCCTCACACGAAGGTGTGTTCCATGGATATCTTTTTCATAGCATTGCTTGTAATGAGAAAATGTAGAATTATGACAAATGCTTACCAGCATTAGAATGGAGAGAGGGCCGTGGGTGGTCCCTAGCAGGAATCCATCAGCCTGAGAGCTGCCTGGCCCATTGCATCCTTGCTGTCCCAGTCTGAGCTGAAAGAAGGTAAGGGCTGAACTGAGAGTGGGGCAAGGCCTGTAGGGAAGGGTTTAAGTGCGAGCAACTTAATGCGAGGATTTTGTGAAGAGACTGGAAATCCTGCTTGACTCCAGTTAATTTTCTAACTCTGAAAATTTAAGGGCAACCATCAGGACACTAGACACAATAGTAACACCTCTGCTTGTAACAGAAAGGAGAGAGAACCCAAGAAGTGAGACAGCCACGGAGGGAAGAGGGGAAGAGGGGAAAAAAGACAAACGTGCCAAATGCACAATACAAAGATCATGAAAATAAGTCTGAAGAAGCCATTTCTCACAGTGAATTTAAAAGTACATCCTACTCATTAGGCAAAGGAACTTAAATCATCAGAAATAAAATCTACTTATGTGCTCTCAAAAACTTACAGCATTTTGGTAGTAATGATAATATTGGGCTTTGCCACACGTGTCCAGGATGCTTCAGTTAAAAAAAAAAAAAAAAAAAGTAAACCCAAATCAGTGCCCATACCAAGTCTTACAATGGGAAGACTTGCCATTGGCTTCCCTTCTGGAAATGTGATGTGAGGGCTGGCACTTCAGCATCCAACTTGGGGTGTGAGGTGAACCTGAGAGCATGGACTTGAGGACTCAGGACAGAAGGAACTGAGCTCTGCCAAGCATGTGACTGCTGTGCCAGTCCTGAGCTGCTGCCTCCTGACTCTGCAGGATAAAAGAAAGCTCAAGCTAAGTCTGGTGTGAGCACACAAGCAGAGTCCTCATGGGTATTAGGGAATAAACCCCACCAAGAAAATTGGGTTTCCATATAGAAACAAATTAAGTTAGATCTCTGCATTGCAGTACAAAAAATTAAATCCTAGCTGGTTTAAAACTCTTAACTGTGGAATATAAATAATTGAGTCTTTGAGAATCTGTGGTTTATGGGAAGTGAATATTTCATTAAGATACAAAAGGAAAATACAAAGTGTAAAGGAAAAATACCAAGTAACATTCCTATGTAAGGTGTGCTAAAGACCAGGAAGACAGAATTTGGTCTCCAAGTAAATACAACTGTAAATCAATGAGACAACAATGAGAAAAGAAGCAGGAATAGATCTGGAAGTCATGATAACAAGAATTACATGAATGCGTGTGCAGCCCTCATCGTTTTCGGGAACTGCAAAACAATACAGAAGAAAGCCAAGGCCCACTTACTATTTTCAAATAAATAAAAAGAAGGAAGGAAAGAGGCAGGGAGGGCAAGTAACAACTTGTTGGTCGGTTTGGGTTTCTGTAATAAAATCTCATGGATGGGGTGAATTATTTATCTCTCACAGCTCTGGAGACTGGAGTTTAAGACCAAGCAGCGACTGATGCAAGGCCTGGAGTGGACCGGGCCCTTCTCTCTGCCCACCTTGTGAATAGGAGAATGAGCTCCCCTGGGCTCACCTGAGGGCTGTAATCCCTTCCTAAGCTCTCCTAGCTTCTGACTCCGTCACCTCCCCCAAGGCCCCGGTGCCTAATAATTCCATCACCTCGGGGGTTGGGGTTCCAACATAACCATGGGGAAGGGGTGTGAACCCCTGCCCCTTGCTCAACTGCTACGTGAGGCACGGGGGATAGTGATGTACACAGCTGGTTGTGAGTGTGAGCTGGAAGAGCTGCTTTGCAAAAATGTTTGAAAGTCTGTTTTTAAATTGCAAATGTGCAGACAGACAAATTGCAGTGATTGGGAATTTTTGCTTCTGGTTATATGGAAAGAGAGAAGCTTTTGTGGATTTTGTGCAAGGAAACTTGAATGTATATATATATATATATGTTCCATCAGTGTTTTTAATGACCAAAAAACAGAAGAAAGCAGCCCAAATGTTGGCCATCAAGAGAAGAATGGAGAAATGAATTGTGGTACATCCATACTATGGGCTGCTGTGTATTTACATCAACATGGAGAAATAGCAAAAGACATAAGCGAGTAAAAATGCAAGAGCAAGACATGGCAGTCTTAGTCCATTTTCTGTTTCTGTGCTGAATTCCACAAGCTGGGTAAAGCAGAGAGGTTTATTTAGCTCAGGTTCTGGAAATCCCAGGGAGTGGCCCCAGCTCCTTCTCGACACCTGGTGAGAGGTTTTCTGCTGGGTCGTGACATGGAATAATGAGCCTTAGTGAGCTTCATTTTATAACAGAGCACACAGAGGACAACATATGGAGCCCTCATCCACTAAACCATGAATGGCTTCATCCATTTACCTCTTAAATGGCCCTACCTCTTACTACTTCACAGTGGGGATTAAGTTTCACCCTGAATTTTTGGCTGAGACACTCAAACTAGTGGACAGTAGTAGGATACTGTATTGTGATGCACTTTAAGGTTAAAATCAAACAAATCAGAACTAATGCATTATATCTTTTGGATGTGAGTTTGTATGTACGTGTGTGTACTTGTGTGTGCGTGTGTGTCATGGGGGTGTGGTGTACATAGCATATTTTGATAAAAAGGGAAAAATTGGGACAGGAATCATTGGCAGAGGCAATTCACTCTTGGGCTTATCCAAGGTTTCTAAAAGCGGAGCTAACTGCATGCCACACACATATACGTAACCATTAGAACCTAATCCAGTTCTTAGGTCTATGTAATGGGATTTGGGGTATCCATGTTACTGTTTTTCTTTTCTGGAACTTACACATTCACTGCAGAAATGGCGAGGCTACATGACAAGCCTGACAAACACTGAAGTGTCACAAACAATGATTCTCACATTTTGTTGGTCCACACTTCTGCTTCCAGAGAAGAATCCTGCCTCCTTTCCATAAGGTATGGACACAGAACATCAGAACTGCCTCATCTTGTTGTCCCTCTCTGTAGGAGGGAATGGGACTCCTTGAATTGTAATCTTCCATGGAGATTAGTTTTAAATTGCACTGAGATGTAGTTGAAATGGTCTTCTTATCATTGTAATATGGTTTCAAATGGGGAAAGCAAATTTGGAGACAGGACTGAAAACTATTTGTGATATGTTCTTTCTGGAAAAAAAGAATTTGCAACATAAATAATGGGAAAACAGCGACAGCACAGGGACCTGAGTCCATCCACACTGTGGGGCGCCTGTGCTGAGCTAGAGTCAGAGAAGAGTGGAGCATTCCATTAGCGACAAGAGGCAAAGGGTGATGGGTTAGGTTCTGTAGAGGAACAGAATCAATATGAGAGTATATGTAGAGTTACACAACAGATTCATTAAACACGATCAGAAGCAGAAGGGTCAGAAGCTACCTGCAGGATCACAGGCCGAAACATCCAAAATGGCCGACCGTGCACTGCAGAGCCAGCATGCAGTAGGTCAAAGGTCAAAGGCCCAAGGCCCGGAAGCTCCCTGTAATCGCTAGTGTGAATCTGTGTCAGAAAAGCCAGAGTCTGTGCCGGAAGGCGAAGAAACCAGAGACCAATGTCCAGAGACAATGATGAAGATGGGAGCTCCTCCAAAGATGAAGACTTCCTGCCTCTTTCCGTTTTATTCCTTCCAGGCTGCAAGCCTATTAGTTGGTGCCTCCCACATCCTGGGTGGGTCTTCCCTTCAGTTTCCTACATGTCAATCATCTATGGACACACCCAGCATCTTCTGATCTACTACAGTAAGCAGTTCTCACTCAAGTCAAGGTGACATATTGTAATTAATGATCACAGTGCAGTGCCACCCTCCCCCTTGTTAGCTCGATTAGCTCTGTGTCCCTCACATTCTTCCTCTGAGCAGTGAGACCAATTGCAGGTCAGATATTCCCTACCAGAAATACTCAGGAGCAGAAGTGTTGGATTTCATATGTTTTCAGATTTTTCAGTGTGTGCAAATACATAATGAACTATCTTGGGGACCCAAGTCTAAGCAAGAAATTTAATTATATTCCATATACAATTTGCACACATGGCCCAAAGATAATTATGTACAATCATTTTAGTAATTTTGCGGATGGAACAAACTTTAGTGGTGTGGAATTTTCTGCTTGTGGCATTATGTTGGAGCTCAAGAAGTTTGAAGCCAGGTGTGGTAGCACAGGTCTGTAATCCCAGCACTTTGGGAGGCTGAAGCAGGAGTGCTGCAAGTTTCAGACCAGGCTGGGTGACTTACCAAGGCCCATTCTCAAAATTAAAAAATTTAAAAGACTAGGAAGGCAGCCCAATACAAAGGGCCTGGGTTCAATCCCCAGTATAAAACAATTTTTGAGATTTTGGAGTATTTTTCTATCTCAGATTTTCAGATCAGAGATGTCTGATGGTAATAGTGCTTGATGGGGTTGTATGAGAATTACCGTGTCTGATATGTATTTCATTCCTGAAACGATGTGCATACACTGCAAAGTAGCTATTTGTGTTAGTATTGATGTTATTATTCCTCTGAACATCTATCTCCCTCCACATTAGATCCTGAGATCCACGTAGAGTGGAATTGGGCCTGGTTTCTGACCACAGTGTCCCTGGCATCTGTCTGTATGATACACAGAAGAAATCTGTGTTGTATTTTCCTGACACACATTCTGTATTGTGAATACAAATCTGTGATACTTATAGAAACCCATTTGACAGTGTGTGTCAGGTAAAAAAAAATGCTCATAGTTTGGGGATTATAGTCTAGAAACTTATCCTAAGAGACAAATCCTATTTGTGGTTCAGGATTTATAGAGAAGATTTCCTCAGCTACCTAGAACTTGATAAGGATCTGTACTTTAAAAATCATAGGTTGAGCTGGGGACAGGGTGCATCCCTGTAATCCCAGCACTTTCGAGGCTGAGGCAGGAGGATTGCCACAAATTCAAGGCCACCTTGGTCTACATAGTGAGTTCAAGGCCAGCCTGAACTACGTGGTGAGCATCTGTCTCAAAAAAAAAAAAAAAAAACAGAAGGAAGGGAAGAAGAGAGGGGAAGGGAGAAAAAGAAAGAGGGAGAGAGAAGGAAGGAAGGAAAGAAAGGTAAAGAAAGAGGGAGTCATAGGTTGAATTAGTCGTGTTGAGATGGAAGGAAATGGAAACATATTCTCCAAGATAATTTGAACTCATTGGCAAATTTCTTATGTGAGTAGCAGCTGTGGTTGGCTCAGTTAAAAGACCTGATTTTAGCCAGGCCGGAGGGTTCCCACTTGTGATCCTAGCATTTGCAGAAGCTGAGGCAAGAGGATCATAAGTTCAAACCCAGCCTGGGCAACTCAGTGACTCAATAAGACCCTGCCTCCAAATAAAAAAAGAAAGGACTGGAGAGAGAGCTCAGTGCAAAGGGCCTGAGTTCGGTTCAATCTCCAGTTCTACCACAAACAAAACAAAAACAAGACTCTGATTTTGCTTTTTCTACTTGCTACTCTCTGGGTGACAAGTTGAGGTGAGTTCATTAATATCAGGAAGCCTCAGTTTCCACTTCTATAAAATGGGAAAATAGCACTTGCCTTATTGTTCTGAAAATAATCAACTGTGCATAAAATCTGTCTTAAGGCCACAAACTTTCATATGAATTCTCAGGTGGCATCCAGGGATATGCTTTTGACATGATTCATGTCAAATTTAGCGCTTTGACTGTGTATGCAGTTGGAGCCCATCTGAGTAGTCGGAGAAGCAGCCCAGGGAGGAGGTGCAGGCTGGATCTCCTGGAGATCTGCAGTCCCCATCTTTGCCTGGCATTTCATCCTATTTTAGACACTGCCTTCCTCCCCCTGTCCCTGACAGCCCATATCTGTATTCAATCATTACCTGTCAACACAGTTTTATTTGGTATGAATAAATGTGGCATAATTAGCTTGAAAACGATCCTCTTAATTACAGTCGTAGATGTGCTTATTGCTCAGCCTTCACGTCTCAAGAAGATGACACAACCTGCCGAAAGGACTTGAAACACAGTCTAAATTTATCTCTGTGACCCTTTCAGTGCACATGCACTGTGTGGCTTTCCCCAGTTTCTCTCAGCAGGTCTTCAAGGTTCAAGCACTCTAAGCCCGTTTCCTCCTCAGGACAGTGTCAGGTGCAGAGCTTTCTACTTGACTGTCAGGTTCTTGCCCAGAAGTGGTGTGCACACCCCAAGGAGCAGGAAGGAAGGGTGGTCATTCTCGGGTGTTGCTGCAGGCTCCGCCCCACGGTGTTGCAATAATCAGAGATCGGAAGACACGTAGTCAGCCCTTAGAAATTCTGTCACTCACCCACCAGGGTGTCCATTGTCTTCTTTATTGTGATTGAAGCCCTGACTGATGAATCTGGGCTGCAAATGCTGTGATTTGCATGGGAAGGGATTCGGAGAGTCCTGGACTGGAGTTAAACCCTTCCCATCACTCCCTGACTGTCACCGCTGGGGCACCAGCTGCATCCAGTTAGGATTTCATTATTATTTGGTAGAGGTAGCAGCCCTTCAAGCGTCACCATCGCTTCCTCTCCCCCATTGGGGAGCAGCTGCTGTCCCGCCATCCTATTCCCTCCCTGCAGCATTTCTGGGTGTGGTGGAAGAACTGTTCTACTGTTTGTTGTTGAGTCAGTGTCTTGTTTTCTTGTTTTTGTTTTTTTTTTTCACAGTGCTGGGGATTGAACCCAGGGCCTTCACCCTGAACTACGTTCCCAGCTCTTTTTATTTGATACAGGTGAACCAGACTGGGCTCTAACTTGTTCTCCTCCTGGGACAGCCTCTCAGAGTGCTGGAAGCACAGGCATGCACCACCAAGCCTGGCTCGAGCCCTTCATATTTTCTTTCGTCACTGCACAGTTTCTTCTCAGTATCTTTCAGCTCATTCACTCCACCTTCAGATGGTCTCCTTTGTCTCATTTGCATCCATTGCCTTCTTCATGTTGATTATTATATTTCCACTTGAGAAATTTCCACTTGAATCTTTAGTTTCCAATTCTGTCTAAATTCTTAATTGTATCTTTTACCTTCTTGAATAGATGGAGCAAATATAATTTAAATTCTGTTAGGTTTTTCCATTATGTGGAGCAGTTGTTTTATTCTCTTACTCTTACTGTCTGATCTCGTGTATTTATTAATTCTTCATTATTTGCTGGGTGTTCTTTGGTAAATGCGGGTAGGAATAACGTGAGACTAAAGATGATGTTGTCTTCCCCAGTGTTGTGGTCAGGGTTTGCAAGGGAAATAAGGGACGCATAATTTATAGGAATATTTTGTAATATTCACCCCAAAAGTCAGTGCAGGGGAGTGCAAGAGATCTGTCTGCTCACTAGAGACCCAAAGAATTGTCAAGGGCCTGGATCTCACAGCAGTGTCCTGCACAAGTCCAGCTGAAGGCCTTTAGTCCAAGGCAGGGTCCTCCACGAGTCCAGCCAGAGGCCTGGAGCCCATGGCACTGTCTCGTGCAAGTCCGTATGGAGGATCTATACAGGGAAGGCCCAAGGCCAGTGATGGAAGCCGGTGGGGTGAAGGCTCTGTGCCACCAAGCTGAGGGAGCTTCACTGGAGCCAGGAAGCAATGCTCATGGTGAAGATCAGGGCTCCCCTGAGGAGAACAGCAGCCTTTTCCAGGACAGTGAGGACCTGAGCTCCTCCTCCAAGGAAAACAGCCAAGTTCACATCAGGAAAGCCAACGGCAGGAAGCTTCTCCTAGAAATCAACAGCCCACAATCCTCCCCTCCAGGTCTCTTTTTATGTCATTGGCAACAATCCTCGGATGTGTCTTCCACACTCAGAACAGGCTGCCTCAGTTCAGCTGGGCATTCCACGTTGCCCATTAGTTAACCCACCACACCCAGAGAAGGTTTCTCTGGACACACAGGCCGCATAGACTGTCATCTGGAATCACTTGGTCAGGAGCATTCATCCCTGGCCACTTCTGTTTTACTGGTCCTGACCCAAGTTGGTGGCATTCACAGGCATCAGACTGTAAAGGCCCAGACTATTAGTTTTGTGATAAAATCTCCTTGTCTGGTATACAGTATGTCTGGCTTGTCAGTTCTTAAAATTTCTTTCAGTATTTATTATTTTTGCAGGCCCTCTGCCATCTCTATGAATTTCATTCTTAGAATCTTAGTGCAGTCACTATGTTGAATGGATATTTCAGTTCCTTTCTGGGTACTTATTTTCGAACCTCAGAAAGTTGTTTGGTTTCCTGGTATGGAGACGGCATCAGCAGCTCAGACTGACGATCACCGGGTTCCCAGTTACCTACTGAACTGTGTCCTTCACCTCGCATTTCATGCCCTACATTTTCAAGTTTAAAGGAAGCAGTGCAGATGATGGCATAATTCTCTAGTTCTTGATGTAAACTGACTTTAGAGTCTCATCATTCAGAATAACAAAGCTCATTAAGTTTTCTTAAGCAGATTTTTGGGAGGGGAGGGCAAGCGGAAGTATGAAGAATGGAGATGTGTTGAGTAGTGGTACCACCTCTCTGTGATGAGAGTAACCACTGTGTGCAGAGGACACGGACGGAGAGGATAAGGACCCACCTGCCTTTGCAATATTTTACTAAGGGTATCTGTTAAATTTTGTCAAATGCCGTTGTCATCTCTTTGTATAATGGTTTTTGTTTTATATGCATTAATATAAAAATGTGTGGATAAATTTCCTAATATTAAACCACACTTTGCTTTCTCAAGATGCCATTCTGTATTTTTGATATGCAGTACTGACTTCGGTATGTTTATATTTTCCTTTTAACTTCATTACTTATTTGTGTTTTTGTGACAGTCAGGATTGAACCAAGAGCCTTCAATGGAGTGATATCCTTAGCTTGCTTTTTTGCTTTGTATTCTGAGACAGAGTCTCCTAAGTCACTGGCTAAGTTGCCCACACTGGCCTTGAACTTGCAGGCCTTTTTCCTCACCACTTCCTTTTAAACTTTATGACTGTATTTATATAATAATTTGGGTTTATCTTATATTACGGTCTTTTTAAGCTTTGATGTTAAAATTGCCCTGGCTTCATTATATTACTGGGTTTGAGCCCCATCATCACAAAAATAGAAAGGAAGGAAGGAAGGAAGGAAGGAAGGAAGGAAGGAAGGAAGGAAGGAAGAAACGAACAGACAGTGAGCGTGGAGGTTTGGTAGTCAGTCCCTTCCTCCTGTTTTCTTGTCCATGGGCTTGGTTACATGCAGTCAACTGTGGTCTGAAAATATAAATGGAAAATTCCAGCAATACCCAATTCACTTTTAAACCCTGAGCTGTTCCGAGTAGCATGATGAGATCTCTTTGTGTCTCGCCTGCGGTATGAATCAGCACACGTCCAGCATGTGTGTCCTCCTGCAGCCCACCCGGCTCCTGTTGATCGCTAGTCACATTGGGTTCTCAGACCAACTGTTCTACCAGCCAGACTGTGAGATATCACAGGGCTTCTGTTCAAGTTACCCTTGCTTGGCTCTTATGACCACAAAGTGCAAGAGTGTGATGCTGAGAGTTTCATTACAGTACGGGGTTACAGTCCAGGCCTTGCTGTTGATCCCTTACACTACCTCATTTATCAGTTACTCTTTATCACAGGTGTGCTTGTCACAGGCTTTGGTCCTGACTGTGTCTCAGACATCCACTGAGAGTCTCGGAACACATGTGCCGAGTGAGTGCAGGCTGCTGTGCCCCCAGCTCAGGGGTCCTCTTGTCTGACTTTGGACTTTCTAAAGGAATTCCTCCTGTTTTCCTTGGCAGTGATCTATGCAGTCTTCATCTGCCCTCCATGGGACCGGGTCTCGCTGAGGTTTCTTTCCTGGCTACAGATCCTCAGGCTGTAGAACTGAGGCTAAATGCACCTGAGTGGAGGAGGAAGGGACAGCTCCAGTGCCTTGGCCCTGGGGGTCCTGATTCTTCGGTTCCATTTGTTTAACTCCGAGCTCCATCTTCAGAGTTCTGCCCACTGACCACTCCACTCCCGTCCCAGCGCGAGTGGAGCTTCAGAAATGCAATAGAATGGTCTGAAAGGACATTTGTGGAAGTCTGGAAAAAGAGTGACTTAATGGAAAGCTCAGGAAAAGAAAAAAGAAAGAGAAACAGACAGCAAGGCCTAACTCAGCCTGACACACCCCACCTTGCTCCCTGTGCCAAACTGTCCTTTGCCCTCCTTTGGCTTTGGTGTTCGGGTCCCAGGACATAATTAGGAGGACCCTGTCCCAGTCACTTTCCTGTCATTGAGACACAACACCAACACCCCAAACTCAAAGGAGGAGAGGTTCATTGTGGCTTATGGTGTGTAGCGTTCAGTCCATGCTCAGCAGGCTCACGCAGGACTGCTCACAGAGGCAGAGGAGCAGGTGGAGAAGAGCTACTCGTGGAGGGGCCCCGGAGAAGCAGATTCCAGGGGGACCCGCCAGGTCATGCCCCAGTGACCACCTCTCCCACCCTGGGAGCCCACTCAAGGGTTATTTGGCTATAATTCACCAGCAGACTAATCCATCAGTGGAGTGTAGCCCCCTGATCCCTCACCTTGCAAAGGCCCTGCCTAGCAGTAAAGGAGGCTGTGGGGGGACATCTAGACGTCAGCCAGGGCAGAGCCCCAACATCTGTGCCCCTGGCCCACAAGAGTGTGCCACGGTGTCTCTGAGATGATGTTGTTCCTGCCCATGATGTCAGCTGCTCTAAAGCAAACCTCCACAATGTTAATTCAGAATGTATTTCTTTTCCTTAAAAGTATGTATGTGGTTTGGATAGATTCCTAGTAGAATGACTAGAAATAGACATTTCAAGGACAATTTCTCATTTCGAAACACTGAACTCATTTATCATATAGTGATAATGTTTACCTACCGCCATAATGTGTCATTTATTTTTGTACTATTAAACAGGTGTATCTCCGAAGTTGAATTTACAGATATATTTATAAAGGATGAACAAATATGAAGATAAAAATCTCTTTTGTGTGGTGTATTCGCTATCCAATTAATTGAGTAAAACATTATTTTTCTGTGTTCAGACTTGTCTTGAAAATATATTTTCATAGCATTTTCTAAGCCTGAGAGAAAATGAGAAAGAGCTTTTAGATAAACATCCAAGTGCCATCTGCTTGATTAACAGTGGCACACAGAATTTTTTTATTTCAGAAATTATTTAAAACAAAACGATTATGTATAAATATTTAAGAACAGATTTACATGTGTGGTAAATCTGGAGAACAGGCTGGTGACATGATCAATATTTGCTCTGTTTTTAATTAATTTAACAGAAAACAAAAGTAATGGAATTAACACTGTCTCTTCCTACATGGACACTGAACAAAGTTTGGACAATGACTCCTTAGGAGTAAAAGGAAAGATTCCTGTATATTTATTTCTTTGCTCTGCTAAGCCTGGCCCCCACCGATAACTCTGGCACATATATTAGGGTAATAAGAAGCAAATTAGAAAAAGAGAAAACTGTACCAGTATTTCATATCTATATGCCATCCAATATCTTCATGTTTTTGTCTTCTCCTCTAGTATTTGTCTGTACATGTCCCATAATTTTAGGTTATCACTATAAAAGGAAAGGAGAAACAGAGAGAAAGGGAGAGTGAAAAGAGGAGAGAGGACAGAAGAGACAGAATGAATAGCATTATGTTGCAGCCTTGGGAAGCATTCAGCTTTCACACCTCAATTTCCACTGAATGTGTGAATTCCTCTCTAATGCCACACAAGAAACACAGCAAAACAATTTTACTAAGAGGAATCTGATTCTCTACTTTTATACCTAAAAGAAAATTATAGCAATTTATAAACATCATCTCTTTTTGTTTGTGTGTTTGAATTTTCTTGTACCTTCAACTTGAAGCTTCTCAGCAGCAGCCTCCCTAGTTGTCACTGTGGTGTCCCCTGCCCTTTTGTCACCTGGATTGACATTCCAGCTCGTCTGCATCCTCAGAGACACAGAAGCCAGAACAGGGCTGCAAAGGAGTCTTACAAAGCAAAGCAACATTGAGAGGAAATGAGTAGGAAGCCTCAGAGAGCCGTAAGGACTAGAGGCATCTTTGCCCTTGACAAGAAACAAGAAGGGGCCTTGGGGACTATCCCTGGCAGGTGAAACCCCATCCAGAGAGAGACCTTCTGAGAGTGTCTTAGTCCTTCCCCCATGGCTGGGACAAAAAATACCCAGCACCTCCCAACATATAGGAGGAGAAGTTGATTTTGGCTTGTGGTTTCAGTACACAATCGGCTGGCTCCAATGCAGGACAGCACAGCAGAGGGGCACCATGGAGGAAAAGTGCTTAACTCATGACAGCCAGAAAAAGCAGAAAGAGAGAAGAAGCCAGGCACCAGAACACACCCTTCCACTTCACACTCCAGGCCACCTCTGACCAGGCCCCATCCTGATGACTCACTGCTGAATATAGTGCCTCATGGCCCATTCACCTTCCAGCCACATGAGATGTTTTGGGGACATTCTAGATCTAAGCCATAGCAGAGAGCAGTGGCTAGAAGAAACACACCCCCGGCATTGGCACAGAAGAGCAGACTAGAATGATGAGCCCTTTTTAGCAAGCTGCCTTGTGGATTATTATTATTAATAATAATGATAATTTCCATGTGAAAATGGCTCTACCCTCAATGAGTTCATCAAGATGTAGGAAGAATTTTGGAAAAAAACGTAATTCATGTTCTCAAAATTAACATTAAAAAGAATAATGTCTATGGAATTTGAGTCAGAATAACCCAGGAAGATTAGGAAAAGAGAAGCTTATGAGAAAATTAAAATTATACTTGCCAGTGTTTAACAATTGCAGTGTGAATTGTCAGCAGTACATGAAGAGGTTAGCTTAGGCATTTTCTTCCAGCGTCTGAGCATGAAATCTCACATTTCTACATGTACACACCCTAAAAAAGACATCCCAAGTTACTAATTGAAGAGAAGATGAAATGGCTCACCAGTCATCAGTTAAAATCAGGGAAAAGGACCCACTTCACACACACACACAGGAATGCTGCAATTTCTGCAATAGAAGTCACCCTGGCCTTTGGTTGCCCTCTGCCATCTAAGAGGGCAAAGAGAAAAGGCAGTGGGGGGCGGTCTTCTGGGGCACTGTTACCCTGCAGGTGGGGACACTGGTGGGAAAGGCCACCTCAGGAGCCAGCTCCCTGGTGGGAGGAGCCAGAGACCTCACAGGAAGACGCTGACCCCAGGTCCAAGAAGAAGAAGCGCTTACTGGGCTGGCCTTTGAAGCCAGAGCGTTGGGCAGTCCTCTAGGGCGTGGGATGGAGGAGGGCCAGGCCACAAGCTGAGAAGCCCCTGGCCTCTCTTGCAGAAGAGAGGCAAGGATGGCTTGCAGGAGGGCAGCAGGGACAAGTGACAGCAGGCAAGCAGGAGCCCTGTGCTGGGCTCTGTGGACCCCCATGAGATTCCAGCACAAACTGACTCCGACTCTGATTTATTACACATATTTTCACTTCTGAAAAAGGCCAAGAATAAATGAACATATGACTCCACTAGAGAGAAGAACAAATGAAATTTTAAAAATAGAAAACTTGGTAGCTAGTAAAAACAAATGGAAGAAAAACATAAATAAAAAAATAGAAAAATGACAGAGGAAACTGATAAACCTTTATACCAATTTCCTTGACCAAACCAATAAAATAATTGCAATTGATAAGTTAAATAAGGAAAACTACTAAAGGCATCAATTTATAAAATTGTATTTTATATTTTAAAGAGTCTATAATGGTTGGGGAGATAAATTTAACATTATAGAAGTTTTGTACAACTGTAACTTTTTACCTATTAAATATTAAAATCTCAATTAAGTGGACTGTTTTCTGGGTTTACCCAAAGTGTCTCAAAAGGAGTACAGAAATGGAATGTTCTAAAAAGCACATAAAAATTGAAGTATTTCCTAAATAATTTAGTTTCAAAAAAGTTCTAATAGAGACTTTGTGAGCTTTTGAGACACACAATATATGATATCAGCACATAAAAGAGGAGGAAGCTTCTCAAGTTTCTTGCTCTGAAAAGAAAACTGAGAACATTTTATTTTATGATAAAAGATGTTAAATTAGCTTTATCAGAATACAGTCTGAAAAGTCTGTATTCCATAAATATTTATAATTTTTTCTAATAACTTTTTTAAATGACAAAGAATATCTATTTCAACTCAATCTCATATTGAGAGCAAAATAGCTTTTTGGGGGAGAGTAACACTTCTTCATTTTATTCTGAAAGTTCTACCGAGACCAGTTAGTCAGGCATGTTGACCTGGTGAAGATTCAGGAAAGGTTATAAGCACTTGAGAAGCATCATCTTTAGGGACTAATGCTCAGTGTGATCCAATCACTGATTCATTCATAGATTCACTTAGGGCAGACACCAGTGGAAACATTAGAGGAGACACTGGAGGAGACATCGGGGGAGACACCAGAGGAGACAGTGGTGGAGACACCGGAGGAAACACCAGTGGAGACACTGGAGGAGACACCGGAGGAGACATCGGAGGAGATACCAGAGGAGTCACCAGAGGAGACACTGGTGGAGACACCAGAAGAGACACTGGAGGAGATACTAGAGGAGACACCAGAGGAGACACCAATGGAGACCCAGAGGAGACACCATTGGAGACACCGGAGGAGACACCAGTGGAGACACCGGTGGAGACCCAGAGGAAATACCAGAGGAGACACCAGTGGAGACACCAGAGGAGACACTGGAGGAGACAGCATTGGAGACACCAGAGAAGACACCAGAGGAGACAACAGAGGAGACACCAGTGGAGACACCAGTAGAGACACTGGTGGAGGCCCAGAGAAGACACCAGAGGAGATACCAGAGGTGACACCAGAGGAGACACCAGTGGAGACACCAGAGGAGACACTGGAGGAGACAGCATTGGAGACACCAGAGAAGACACCAGAGGAGACACTGGAGGAGACACCAGAGGAGGTAGTGAAGAGCCGTCAGACGCCAGTGCATGCAGCAGATGAGGAAAAGAAGAGTCTGTGGTACCCTGGTTGGGATTTCAGTGTTTCTCCTAAAGGCCCATGTGTCAAAGGCTCAGCCCCACCCTGATGCTACTGGGAGGCAGCACACCCTTTAAGAGCTGGAGACTCCTGGAGGTCACTGGGGGGGGGGGCGTGTCCAGGGAGGGGATGCTGGGAATCTATCACTTCCTCTGTCTCTGTCTCCCTCTCCCCTCCCCTTCCTGGCCACCAGGAAATGATCATCTTGCCCCCGCCCCAGTGCTCTCTGCCTGTTGTGCTGCCTTGCCACAGGCCCTAAAGCAACAGGGCCAACAAAGCACACGTGGAAATCTCTGAAACCGTGAGCCAAAATAAACCTTCCCTCCTTAATCTTGGTGATCTCAAGCCTTTGGTCACAGAGAGAGGGCAAGGGAAGGTCCGGAGAGATCCAGCATTCTGTTTTTCACTTGATAAATGTGAAATGTCTACTGGGCATTGAGTGAAGAGGCCAGTTCCAGTTAGCAGTGTGTTCAGGAGTCCAGGGTGGTGAGAGGTGGGTGTGGAATACTCCTGTGGGAGCTGGGTGGGATCTGCAGCCCCACACTAGGAGTGTGGGCAGGAAGCCTTCCTGTTCTGGGTCTGGGGCATGATTCTCTCTCCCCCCAGTGGGTGAGGGAAACAAGGGGACTCTGGCAAGTGACACTACTCTTTCCACTCTACTGTGTGTGGTATACTGATAGAAGTAATTAAAGAATGATGTGATATTTTAAATTTTTGTTTAAATGCTTCATCGGTATGTTCTTTGGCATATTAAAGTTTAAATGTCAGTTTTCATTATGCTTTTTACTTTATCATTATAAAATATTCCTACTCATGGCTTAAATTATCTTATAAATATCACACTATGAAATAATGCTCTAAAAGAAATGATGTATTTCTTAAAACTGATCTATTTATAGACTTTCTGGATTTTCTTTTTTTGTGTGTTTCTTGGTACCTCGTTTAGGTGCTTATTTTCTTTTAATGAGAAACATTTAGGCTTGAGTAAATAGGAAAATATACATAGTAGAAATGTTGGACCAACCTGGTAAGATTTCTGTCCTACTTTATAAATCTTTTTATAAATAGTATCCTTTTTCTTTTACTTTGCTTTTGATTTATTTGCTTTTACCTGTATTTTTGTCTTTATCTTTATTCTTGGAGAATTTTAAGTAATTTTTGAGGGGAATTTATTTCAAATCATTCCAGTTCTTCTCTGATGTCTTTGCATCCAGACATTAGAACTGAATTACAAAATCGTCTATCAACAAGAATTTATCAATAGATATTTTAATTTCCGGGATATTTTACTATGGGGACTGACTTTCCCCCCTAATCCCAATAGTTGTGAATAGAAGCTCGACTGTGGTCCAGCTCTGACACACGCTTACTTACTCATCAGTGGCATTGTGTGGAATCTTAACTCGTCAGCACCAGCTTGGCCTTTGAGAGTTTTGTAACTAACTTGTTTAATGCTGCCTCCATTTGCTTGTCACCAAAATGACTGAATAAAGAAAGATGTTGACATCATTTGAGATCTGAGATCTCAAGCCTTCCCTGAGGCTTCCAGTACCTTTAAATGCTCTCTGATCAGAGAATGGCTCAGAAGTGCATTCTGGATGGAGAGACAGGTGGATGGATGGATGGATGGATGAGTGGATGGGTGGATGGGTGGATGGGTGGATGGATGGACGGATGGGTGGGTGGGTAAATGGATGGATGGATGGATGGGTGGATGGGTGGATGGACTGGTGAATGGTTGGATGGACAGGTGAGTGAATAGAGCTGAGCGTGACCCACTGAATAGGGGAAGTGTGGACTGCGAG
This sequence comes from Heterocephalus glaber, assembly GCF_000247695.1. Next base: position 4,128,510 of record NW_004624740.1, on the reverse strand, counting down.
CACTTAGAATGTGTTGACAGGCTGTATGCCCAGTGTGGTTGTCTGAATACCGGGTTTAAGTGAGACTAGACACAGATGGGAAGATTGGCTCTGTTTCTGCTGGGTGCATTATGAATGACTTTCTTCATTTCTGAGTCATGCTCCAGCCACTTCATATTGATAATGTTGGTTTATTAAATACAATAATGAGATTTTGAAAGGACCAGTTTTTTGAGTTTTAATTTGCTTGGAGGTTTTTCATTTTGCTAATGAAGCTTCTATTTTGAAGGTTACATTTGAAGAAATATCATAATAGCAAATAAACCTGGGTCTGACAAAATTAGTCAGTATAAGTTAGGCAGACCGACAGCCCCAATGCATTCCGCATACATACATGAAATTGTTGTGCTGGAATATGGGGGAGTAGATGGAAGGATCCAAGAGGGGTCAGAAGGTGACAGCAACATCTGGGAGGTAGGATATTAAAAGGGGTCAGATGAAGATGGAGTCCCAGGATCAGACACTCACATGTCAAATGGGAGAAGAAATGAAACAGCAACAGAGTTATGATCTAGACAGACTTCTGAGGGACAGAGAGGCATCATCCCCACAGACTCTCCTTGCTCTTACTGAAGTAGAAACTTTGTTCCTAGGCCCCCTGAGTTCCAGGCTTGGCTTTTTACAGTGCAGATAAAGACTCTATTGGCTTAAATAACAAACAATTGGCATACCTTTAAAATATTCTGTTTCAATGAAAAAACCCTCAGTTGGTGCTTAGCAGTGACAAATAGATGGCCCTGTGTGCATGATTCACACTGGACATGGAGAAACAGCAATTCCATCTGGGTGGCAGGGCTATCAAAGAAGACTGAGAAACAGATGCACATTTTGCAGATGGAAACTCAAAATATAATCCCAGTTCTAATCTTGTGATATTCTAGGTTTGGGTTTTCCCACTTGGATATAAAGGAACCTAAACAAAAGATTGCTGAGGTCTGATATCCTGTGGCTCAGGCATCGTAAGCCTTAGTTTCCCACCTGGTATGAACACCCATCCATCCTCAGGAAGAAGTGAGGAGGTGAAACACGGATAAAGCAGAACTCTGAGGTCTTAGCAAAGAATAACAGAATAAAAAGCACAGATACATGGTGAATTACTCTGCTAATAATTGAGGGTCAAGTATATTTGCTAGAAACTTTTAAACTCCATTGCTATCTGGAGTATATTCCCACATAAAGGCATAAAGAATGCATGCAAGAGGAAAGGGCTTTTGGGCCACCATCTGTCCCACCACTCACAGGCCAGAGGTAGGGGCTTCTGAGCCGCCATCCCACTACTCCTGGTTCAGAGGAAGGAGACTCCCGGGCACCATCCCTCCAGCCACTCCCAGCACAGAGGAAAGGGCTTTGGGGCCTCTGTCTGTCCTGCCACTCCTGGCCCCTGTCCTACCTCTCCCAGCTCAGAGGAGATGAGCCACACAGTGCCAACAGCACCCCACTTGCCCCCCCAGTCAAAATGAGAAAACATGTAAATAAGTCTCAAAACCAGACTTCCAGATCACCTACAGCAACCCCAAAGGGACATGAGATGGAACACTCTG
>NW_004624740.1:4097141-4112604 GCF_000247695.1 Heterocephalus glaber | reverse complement strand
GGTTCTGGTGTCCATGCGGCTCACCTTCTCTGCCCTAGGAGCCTGGGATGGCAGCAGGGGAGCTTCCTTCTGGGTGCTGGGACCGGCTGAGCTTCTCTGCCCTAGGAGCCTTTTATGGTTATTAATAACTGTTTACAAATTAAGACTTCCATGGTCAGTTCAGAAAATGCTGCATATTCCAACCCTAATTCTGAGGTTCTCAGTAAATACTGGTGTACTTAAGGTTCTGAAAGGATCCTTAGTAACGAACCCTCATTTAAGTTGTTTACTAAAGCTTGGCCTCAGTTTATTTGACAGTGGTGACTTTTTAGAAAAACAAGATATCTTTTGCCATATTGAAATAAGAACTTTGAAAGATACTTCTTCCTTTCTATGAATGGAGCATAATTATTTGCATTTTCTGAGAACTTAAGAGTATGTGAATGCTTTAGACCTTCAGTTCAGAATGCAGGTGTATTTTATTTCTTGGATTTTGGTGGAGACTGTATGATATATGATAAATGATGTCAACTCAAAGGGAATGGAATAAGGTGACAAGGAGTTATGCCTTGGGCCCAGGAATCTAGGCTCAGGCATGTTCCCAGAGGAATGGAAAGACATAGAAGCAAAGAGAAACTTTCAGATTCCCTCACAGCCCTCCAAGAAGACAATAACCTGGCAGCATAGTTTCCCACCTGATGTAGGGGTTGCTGGGGATTGAACCCACATCCCTGGCACTGAGCTACATCCCCAACTCTTTAAAAATATTTTTTAAACATGGTCTCATTGAGCCACTAAGGTGTTAGGTCTGAACTCAAACTTGCCATCCTCCTGCCTCAGCAGAGTGCTAGGATTCCAGGCATGCCATGCAGTACCAGGCCCACCTGACATTTCGTTTTGATGAAGATTATTTCCTCTACAGAAGCCAAATGTACCTCATCTTCATGCTTGTTTTGTTGTTATTTGCTATTTCCCTTATTTTAATTGTTCTGAATAAACATGATTTTGTACTACAGCCATACCAGGAGAGCACAAATGGGTATGGGAACAGTGTGCACAGACACATGGACGCTTTTAGCTGCTTCATTTCACTGAGGGTGAAGTGAAAGTGCTTATGAGGAAGCTGCTCTTTCCTCTCCTTTGAGACTAATGTCCCGTGAATCTAAAACTCATCAGGCATACACAAGAGAAACTGAAATGCAGTAGCTGTTACTTTCTCCATATGAAAAACAGTTGGGCAGTTTCACATTTGGAAACTGAGGTTGTGCGGAGGACCTTGATTCAAAGTAGGGTGGAGAAAAAGCAGTTCTTTCAAAAGAGGTTTAGGGTGTGAAGTTCAGTTACTTGGCTTTTATTTTCATTCTAATCTCGTGGCTCCAAAGGCAAGATCACCAGTAATGTAGTTCCTAAGACAAAATGTGCTGCCTTACCTGAATGATGGCACTGTCTGGGCTCCTGGATTGGGTAGACCTGCTCTCCATTGCTTGGCCATGCAGGGGTTCTGGGCATTCCTAAGTGCTTATTCCAGGCTGGGGTGGGGGGACAAGCAGCTCTGATCGCAGGCCCTTGCTCATGTTGGTTTTCATGAGCAGTCTGTCTTCTGTGGCTTTGGATCTGAAACACACTGGCGCCAGGCTCACTGGAGGACACAGATGTGCTGCTGGATCTTGATGTCGATTCACAGTGTCATCCTAAAAACTTTGCTCAGTCACATCTGCCCTGGGCTGCAGCGCTGTGCTGCATGCAATGCTAGACCTGGGGGAAGCTGTGGGGTCCTGGGGTCCTGTCCCAGGAACTCCCTGGCAAGGACACATGTGGCGCCAGGGCTGTCACTGTGAAAGGCAGTTCTGAGAGCCAGGCACTGCCAGGAGGGTGCCCAGTGCAGGCATTCCAGCAAGGACAGCTTGATTTGGAGCCTGTGAACTGCCCACCACCATACCCAGTTTGAGTACGTGACCTTCAGGTAAATAAAACTCATCTCAGATGGATGAAACCCTGGATCTAGGCATAATCACCCTGATGCCAGCAGTCACTGCAGACACTCGGCCTCCAAAAGTAACAAGAGGGGAACATGGGAGAGGTAGCAAGATGAACTTGTGCCTGGGAGTCATTCCCACACAAATTCCTCTCAAAGGTTTGGAGTCTCTGAGGGCGAAGAGAAGAGAAGAGGTCAAGGGTAGAACTTTGGACAGTGTCTGAACAGGAGACAGCAAGACACAGTGAAGCGAGGGAGAAGAGCCAGGTCCAAGCACAACACTCAGGAGTTCACTTGAAACCATGACGCGGGAGCCCAGCTGGTTCTGCTGACGAGTGTCGGGGAGCCATCTTTAATGCAGAGCTTGGTGGATTTATTTTTTTAAAACATTGGCTGATGCATCTTTTTTCATCTGTGATGACTTCATACATTAGAATTAAACATATTTTGGTTGTGAGCACATTCTCAAAGACTTCAGAAGCAAAAAAATGAGGAAAATGAGAAATTGGGCAAATGAAGGAGAATTGAGGCCTTTATCCAGGCCACAGTAATTTCTGATGTTTGAATTATAGAGAGTTTTAGAGGTTGTAGCTGTATTAGCCGTAACATGAAACCAATAATCTTTTAAAGCAAATATTTTTCAACTCACACTGGAAATCTTTCTGATATTTATTTTTTCTGCCGTTGACTTTGTATATAGAATGAAGTGCAGATGCGATACCTTTGTTGGTTGAACAGTTTATGGTTGATGTTGTTGACTGAGAATGGCAGAGATTCTCAGGTCTTGGGAAAGATTATCAAAGATAAACTGCTGAAGTGCTAACATGGTGCTTCTTAAAGTGTGGGCCCAAAGCCAGCAGCAGCCTCGTCCCCCGGAAATCTATCAAAGCGAATTCTTGGGTCCCATTCCAAACCTTGGGAGTTAGGAACTCCGGGAGTGGGAGCAGTAACTGGCATTTCAACAGAGCTCTGGGGCACCATGATGTCTAATAAAGTTGGAAAATCTGCTCCGAGAGGGATGGAAGGAACACTGGCTTTGTGCTCTCTCAAAGTTTAAGGTTTAAAATGGTTCTTTGAAGGTCCTGATTACAGGTTTTCTATGATTTCTTAGCATGAATTAAATCTAATGATTGTAGATTTGGCCTCTATGTAAGGTCCCAATGTGGAAAAGTCTGTTAATGAGACTCACAGCGCTGCCACTCATAAAAATTTTAAATAACTTTGGTTTCATTCCAGAAAAGAAAATGTGGTAGTTCTTTGTATCGCTGGAGTCATAACTTTTTCTGCTGTCCTCATAAGAGAGAGTGAATAAAACATAAACTGTAATGCTCAGTGTTCATTATGTGTATTATATATTTATGTGCACACATAGAGTAAAACATTTTCTCCTGCATCTCAGGTCCCAACTGCTTTGCAGAAACGGCTGTCATCCCGGCTGGCAGGGAAGTGAAGACGGATGAGTGCACCATCTGCCACTGCACCTACGAGGAGGGCACGTGGCGGATCGAGCGGCAGGCCATGTGCACCCGGCACGAGTGCCAGCAGATGTAGGCCGGCCCGCCCAGCCTCAAACTCTCACTTTTCTAGACCACTTGACTAACTGAGCGTTCTGGACCACTCTGGGAAACATCCCCCCAAAGGAGAAGATTTTGATAAGGAATCATGGAAAATGGTTGGTACTTTTGCTTTTCTCGGTAACAGTTATTGTGAGAGAAGGCAATGGATGTGTTTCAAAACGTCCACCAGGACTCTGGGCGGAACAATCCCTCTCTAAATAAATGTGCTATTTTCACAGTAAGTACAATATTATATAAGAAATGTATTTCTATAATCCCTCTATTAGAGAGCTTATATAAATGTTTTCTATAGCTACAAATTAAAAATGCTGTGTTGTCAACTGTCCTCACTGTGTAGCTGCATATCTTTGTCCCTTCTGACCCATCATGTGGGGAGGCAGCCACATAGGACACTGCACCTGTCCACGGATCACAGGATGAAGGGCCGATTTCTAACAAACCCCTCTCCAAGCTCTCTTTCATTGCAGACATTTCTCTAGTGTTTATCCTTAGAAGATGCAGTCTAATTCCCATAGTAGTTTCCTTCTTATAATAACATTCTCCTTTTATCAGTTCACTCTGAGTTATTTGGGAATACAGTGGTACCTGCACTTTTCCACTAATGTGCACTTTTTCAGTTTGTACAGAGCTCCCATGTTGTGGAATATAAATAACACATACTCATTATATATTTCACTTCCATTTATGTACCTTCTCTTCTAAGCATGACTTTTATCCCCTAATCTGAGGTATGGGTGGCCTGGAAAATTTTCATTGTTGTTCCATCAAACTGAAGCATGCCATAAAATAAAGTCTTTTGGTTCTCTGGAAGAGAGCTAAGGAAAACCAAACTCGCAAACAAGTTTACACCGGAAACCTAACTATGGTACGAGCACCCCAGCTCTCAGTTCATGGTCATGTTACTAACTGGGCTGACGCATCCATCCTATCCTCCCGAGCATACCCAGGAAGGTCCTGAATGAGAACCCCGTCTCCATCTCTGTGGAGAGCAGTGACAGTGCAGTGCGTCTGTCCAGCTGCATCAAAACCAACCACGCTGAAGACCAGTGCACTCTAGGGCTTTCCTGCAGTCACACACAGTCCACGCCAGCTGCTTTTCTCTTCACTTGGTCAGGGAATAAAAGAGGCCACTGTAAATGTGTGTTGGAGAATAGCTCCACTTGTGTGGATCATACTACTAAAGAGGTAGTGAATTAGGCAGTCAGGGTATTAACAAATATGAAGTGAAAAGCCAGAATTATAACTATTCAAAGTACTTTTTACCTTCCAGAATTTATTTCAAATTTATTCCCAAAGTTCAAGTCAACCATTTTCTAAGTACAAAGTATTGTAAAGCACATTTGGTCTCTGGTATGATAGGAATAAGACATTACAATATATTTTATTAGGAGCCAAAAATAGGAGCCATGAAATGAAGATAAAAAAGACTCCCTAAAAAGTGTGCCCAGTATACCAAAAACAATCCCACTGTGTTAAAAAATTCAATAATTAAATGTTGAATAATATTCAAGAAAAATGGAAACATCTGCCATTTGTCAAGGAAGTTGAACCATTGTGGATGTTAGTAAGTGTAAAGCCACGATTTAGAATCATCAGGACATTTACGTATGCACACATTTAATTTTTATTTTGTTTATAAAGAATATCTTGGGCCTACTACACTAACACGTATATAGATTTCATTATAATACTCAGGGGAATTATTAACTAATTTTTCTCAGGTGTGATCAGGCTCCCAAAACTTAAATGTTAGTATTGAAGACTACTAGAATTTAGCTATCCCTCCATTATTCGAGGATAGATTTCCTTGAGACAAGGTTGTCGAGCTTACCATTTCACCACAAACTCCCCCGGCCCTTGGGCAGGTGGGCCACTGCGCTGTCTCCAAGTGCATACAAGTCGCCTCCGCGCTGCGAGACACGGGGCCATTGGAGCGCAGTCTCTGCGGCCCACCTTCCCACTTCCCGACCAGAAGGGACAGTGAGCTGCAGCATTATGGCGGTGGCCAGACTCCAGTGCTGCAGGAACTGGAGGCAACCCAGTATTCCACGTCATGGAGAGCGAACAAGGTACCATCTAGGGAGACGGACAGACTAGCTCTGTCTGAGCTGGTGGGACCCGCGCTTGTCCCAGGCCCACTCCCAGGAGCTGTAGCTCGGTGGTTCCACGGCACTAAGCTCACGTCCTTCCAGTCTCTGTTTCAAGCCCCCCAGTCCTCTCTCCGCAGAAGCAGTGCAGACACCCGGGTCGTGCAACCTGGACGGTGCACACGCTGATGAAGTCCTCTGCGCTGTGGTGGATCAGAAGCTGTTTCTCCTGTAGGTGATTCACTTTCGCACCTATATACCTTTCTTGGGAGACTTTCTGTTTTCCTCTCTTCTGATCTCAGAACTCTTTGAGAAAGTGCTCCACTCAGTAAGCTATATGAGCTCAGATACCGCATGAAAGAAAGAGGACAGAATGAGTCCAAGGTCTCTGACTCCATTCCACTGAGGTGAGGTGGACATGGTGCCGAAGGAACCTCAGGATTCTAGTTCAGAAGTTTGTGGAAAGCCATAATTTTAAAAATTTGAATAGGTTCTATAATTACCTAATAATTCTTAAATTATTTAGTTAAGCATTTTTAAAAAAAGAAATTGTGCTTACAAATATTACATGATTTCAAAACTTTCAACCTGTTTTTACATCTGAAAATATGTAGTCACATGTGTAAACCAGAGAATGGCTCTGGAAATGATTTAATCTTAGTTTTAGAAGTTTTCCTGTTAGACTCATTCTTTCAGTGCGAGGATATCTCTTTGCTGGATGGATTCTTCAGGAATCTCACCTACATTTCACAGACGTCTTGGGTAGTTTCAAGAGTGTGTGTCTCATTCTTTTGTGCTGCAAACACTAATGCTCTGCAGTCAGGCTCGGGGCCCGCCATGGTGCTGGAGCCAGCACAGGTGGCGAAGCTGGGCACCCTGACTATGAGGAATCTACGTGCCTTGAAACCAACTTACACTTCATTAGATGACTCATTCTTTCAATATCTACGTCATCTGTTTTGTGTAATAAAGAGATGAGCGCACACATTTTAAAGTGTGTGGCATCATGGCTGCAGTTAAGTGACTCTCCACTTGTCCAACATAATGTATTTATTGTATTGACACGTGTTTGAAAAGTCTTAAAATTTCAGAATTGCTTTAAGCAGTGACCTGAAAAGTTTTTATGTATACATGATTTGAAACGTATAAGATATACACTATTTCAAAGAAGAATTTTGGGAAACCACACTCATTATTTTAAACTGTTTAAATATGCATAAAACAGAGGCATGGAGCGTGAATTTGCTCAGTAGGCAAGAGATCAAGTCTACTTTTAAAAGTTGGATTTTTTTTCTTCAACACAATGTAATAAGGGAAAGTAAGCTGGATACTGGGTACATCAGAGATGCAGATTCACACCCTCTTTGGCCAATATAATTTGTAACCTTGAGTTCTCACTGAACCTAAACACCTACACTTTCCTCCCCTAGTACTACCTGGGGGCAGTGATGCAGTCAGTAGCCACCCTAAATACCTGGATTAGAAAGAGCAATCAATTATTCTGGGATAAAGGCATTTTTGCAGGACATTCTTTTTCTATTCCAACTGCCTCTTCCTAAGCTCAGGGTCTTGTTCCAGTGTGGAGATGAACTGGCCCACGTACTCCACCTCCTCATGAAAAACTGACCATTTCAGGCTACTATTTTAGTCGTCTAAACACAGATCTTAGACTCATTCTCACTTGAATTCTTTGAGGATCCCAGTTCACGTATTACAGCGCGCCCTCCAACCTGGTAGACTGATGTTAACAGACAGCGCTAAGCACGACCCAGTCCTCTGCTAGCTGTGGGTCCTGGGTATCCAGACCCTGCTGTGAACGTCTTCTCCACTTTCCCAGCTCTTGCCCTGCGGGTCTGGGTCAACACATTGAGCCATCAGCCCTTCCTCAGTGGTCAGCGCTAGTGTCCCTGCTGTGGGAAGCTGCTACAGACCCCACTGGATTGTCACTTCTGAGTCCCTGTTACAGTGCTAATTTGGTATCTTCTTTTAGCATATAATTTAGAATTCATATCACAGTTTACATCATGCTTAATTTTATGTGTTTGTGCTATTATTTATAAATCCCTCTAGTGTTCATTGTGAGCCATTCAGCTCCCCAAACTTTACATTAAAGGCTTGTCCAATGCCATGCAGTCTGCTAATTCTGAGGTACTTCCTATTCTTGTTTAAGACCAATGTGCAAAAGAAGGTGCAGCTGACAGTCCTCACTGTCACTTTCCTGCCCTCTGTTTTTGGTTTCTGGGTTACCTTGCAAAGCTCAAGTATCTAGGGCACGGCCACATACTGAAACCCATGATTACAATAGCTTTGGATGAACCATGGTAGCCTTTGGGCATTTCTAATCCAAGTAAGAAAAAGCATCCTTTAGTATAAATGTTCTGATGCTGAAGAAAATTCCTTATAATGAGAGACTGGTACCTACTAATGATGAGTTTACATTTTCAGTATTTACTTGCTTGCTTCCAACTTCTGGCATAAAAATTTCTTATCTTAGATTTTATGATTTTGAGTATTTTGCACATTTTAATTTTCTGTATATCATAATTAACACCTCAGTAGCTGTCTAGAGAACTGATAAACAAATGAGCTCAGTGTTCTGGCAGCAATACAGTAGTTTTCATAGCCTGCTGGAAGTGTTCAAAAGTGACATTGTCCAGATTTCTCCACAGTGTCAAGTTTCCCTCTGAATTTTGGAAAGCACCTACTGCATTAGTTTCAGCGCACGCACGCACGCACCCACACGCGCATGCACACTGACATGGTTTAGAAAAAAACTAAGTCCAAATGCCTAATTTTTAAGTGAATAAATCCTACTGATTATTTATATCAACGGGCTGAGAGTGTTGACCTAAAGTTTCAATAACATGAAAACTTCAGTTCCAAATGCTTGGTCCATGGAGAGTTTATGATCCAAGAAATGTATACTGTCTCACACCTGTTATGTTCAGAGAAGCAAATAAATCCCAAGGCTGACCCATTATACAGACACATAATTATCAAAAGTAATCAGACTAGAGCTGAAGACAGCCTGATGACTAAAACAATTATAAATATTCTCACCTTAATAACTTTCAGGAAGCAGAAGCATTACCCAATTTTACTTAATATGTAAGAATATTTTATTTAAAATTTAATGGCTAATATTTCATATTTTCTTAATTCATGGAAGTTAAATCTTAGGCAGAACTGTATCCAGATACATTTAGGAGAATATTCATTTTTCTTATTCTGTTTATTATATTTACATTATGAAATCAAATTCTATTTTACTTCTATTTGAATTCAGGCTTTTATTTCCTAAGCATGTAATTCACAAAATGAAAAAGGGTGAAAAACAGCCAATAAGTTATGTATTTTGGTGAGATTATTAGTGTTTTATATGTAAACAAGTAGTTTATTTCATGTTTTTAAAAAAGATACTCTTAAGCAATCAGTGAATGTATATCACCAGCCGGGAATTATGCTAGGTTCTTTCACGTATTTCATTTAACTTCATGACTCCTCCACACAGTGGGTGACACTATTTGCTTTTTCACAGAAAGGTAACATAGGTTCAGGAAAGTTCAGGAATTGCTCAAGCACCAGCCTAGGGAGGAGGGGTATGAATTCAAAGCTGCTGAACACTGGAGCCTGGGATTTAAAGTTGTACTGATACCAGGGACCCCTGGCAATCAGAGAGGAATTTCCAAGGTGCCCTTCCGTCTTACTCCAATAGAGGAAACGAACAGCAGCCTGCTCTCAGATTCAATAATGGCAACCTTGTTACTTGTCAGAGTAAAAAGTAGCTTCTCCTAAAGTTTAGAAATGCTTTAACTTTTGCCACATATTTTGATTATTAACTAAACTATACGTAGGTCTCTTGTTAAAACAGTTTTTGAACATCAGTAATACTTTCTATGTCTTTGTTTAAGCATGAACTTTGTGCTGAAATTAATAAAATATGACTCATGTTAGCTTCCTGGAGCCAATTAACGTAAACTACCGCTTCTTGGGTGACAGATGTTTAATTCTCCTATCTGACTTCTTCCCCTTAGCTCTGAGTATCAGTAAGGAAATCAGCACGTGGTAGGGCTCTTGTCCCAGCCCAGTAAAGGACAGAGCCATGCCTGTCTGATTCCAAAGCCCAGGAATGCCCTCGGTCACCATGAGGCATAGTTAGGCTAGAATGGGAAGCTCTGGCTCCATTCAACGGTAATTCTAGGGGATAAGACGCTAATTCTATTCAATCATTTATTTCATCCTGCAGATACTGGCTGAGTGTGTTCTAGGTCACATTTACTTTAGGCCTGGGTGATTATATTCTGTGAAGTCCTCACACCAATAAAAAGTGTTGGCATTGTATGGTCTTGTGAACTTTTGCATCGAAGTCATTAACTTATATCAAATATCAACAGTTATCATTTTAAACAAAACCGATGCTACCTCTTGATATTCAGTAGCGAGTGAGAAGATTACAAAGTCAATGTTACATGGTACCAATAACGTAAAAAGGAGTGCCTACTTAGTGTATCCTACATACATGGTTTTCGTCTAGTCCTCCCAAACTGGGGTTAACTAAATTGATAGAGGTTAAACATATAATCTGCCCGTATTACATAAAGACAAGCCTGTGATTTCAAAATATATGTCATTATTTCTCAAAACAGAAACACAGATTGCCCCTGATCAAAACAAGGGCAGCGCTGGTCCTCCAGTAGGGGGCAGGCCTGCCTGGCTGTACCCAAAGAAAACATTCCCAGTTAAAAATAGGCATCGATGCAAAAAGGCAGTTGATACGAAAATATTCCTTGTGTATGTTTTTGTAGGCTGTAGATTATGACTGACTGAGGCCGGAATTCATATATATTAAAAATAAACTTTATGTGAAAACTAAAATGGGGGTTCTGTTGAAGCGAAGACACTAAATGTCATTAAAAGATACACGATTGGTTTTAGTTAAATACACTTGAAAGAACAAATGATTTATATAATAACCAAGAGAGAAAATAAAGCAAATGATTAATTTTGGACATGGAAATTTAGAGTAATACAAGTTTAAAGAGGTGTGTTAGAAACCTTACTGAGAAGTGTAACAACTCAAACACTTCAGTACATAAAGAGCCCTTTTCTTATGGAAAAGGAGGAAATAATAAAACCAAGGTAGTCTCTGGGTGGGAGACTTCTCCTTCACATTCACTCCTCAGAATGATTGTTTTCCACCTGGAAGCTTTTCTTTCTGTACATGTGTGCATTTATACGAATGGCCAACCAAGTACCCTCTGAATTCTGAGCTCCAAAAGGTGGATATAAGCATCAGCAAGACTTCATCAAAACAAAAGGCAGAAGAGGCCCTGATCATTACACCCAATCCCTTTCCTGGGCCATCCGTGCAAGTTGTCATCAGTGCAGGGCGCCTGGGAGGCAGGGCTCTGCTCAGCCTGCTTTGCCTTTCCAGACTTCCATGGAAAGCAGCAACATCCGTGTAACCATTTGCACAGAGATAGAATGATAAGCATCTACACACACATACACTGCATATACACACGCATTTGTTACTTACTATTTATAATGTAAATGACTTGTTAAAATGTTTTACTTATTCTATAAAACGAGTGCTTGAAAGTTTGAAAAACAAGTAATTCTAAATGGCATCATTTGCCACATAGGTATGATACTTCACCGGGTACCATACGATATCAATCCAGAGTTTGCTGTTTCCATTTTTAACAGACTGTCGGAGGGGAAACATAGAGAAGACTGCACCTGTGGCATTTACGAATCAGACAGTTTTCTATAGACTGAGAGCAAGGATCTATTTCTGTGAGTTCACCGGTGAAAGTGAGTTTTCCAGCAAGTGTCCGCGTCCTGTGTGAGCTGACCAGTTGGCATCGAGGTCATCGCCACTATGTGTTCATAAACACATTGCTAGCCGCCTTCTTCCCGTGTATCTGCTAGACAGAGATACCAGGGGCAATTCGGGAGACGACAGAAGAAGGCAGGAAACTTCCAAAGCCAAGGCTCCTGACACTCTGGGCTCGGGAAGGAGGGCAGGCTCAGAGCCCCAGCCTTGGCCCAACACCACCTCTGGCAGCTCACACTCCAGAAGCAAGTACAGCACAAACAGGCTGCAGCCTCCTTGATTTTTTTTTTTTTTTTTTTTGGTACCAGGGATCGAACTCGGGACCTTGTGCTTTTGAGGCAGGCGACAGCACCACTGAGCTAATCCTGGCCCCCTCCTTGATTTACTGTAACTTGGCAGTGGAGTCGCTGGCCCAGGAGGCCTGGATCCCACCCTGGCCCACTGCTCACTGGGTTTGTCAGCCGCAGCTTTCCTGCCTCTGCAGCCCAGGCCGCTCGCCAGCCAATCAGGCCCAAATGGCTGAATATTTGAAAATGCAGAATAGGATGGTTCGTATTTACAAAGCACAAGCTCTGTACAACAGTGTTTATTACCAAATACATGGGAACTATGAGACTGGAGATTAAAACATTTTAAAGATTCTAATTAAAAGTCAACGATTTACTTTAGGTCTCATTTTTATAATCTAGTCTTTTCATGTTTAAAATATATGATTTACATACTGTCTTAGTTTTTATCCTACTTGTATGTTAATATGTGCCAGAAAAATGCTTTTGTAATTCCTTAATTCTATGTGGAGCTGAATTTATATAATCAGGCCCAATTTGTATGTGTTGTTGGATGGATATGTGTGTTGGACTGATTTACAAAATAAAATATTTATTAAACTGCGTTTTGCACTTCAGGTAGAGTGACATTTAAGAGAATCTTTTGAAATATTTTAGCCTTTTAAAGTACTTTAAATAAAATCAATAAAACATGTCATTAAAAATACTCAAAATGCTTCAGATATTTTGAATACATTTAAATGTAATCCTGAGGCTAACTCACATACATAACTTTTCTTATGTTATTTAAATGAAAGATACACAAGGCTTTACTGTGAAGTAATATCCATAATCATGACTCGTGGTTATGGCTGTGATAATACATTTTGACTCTGCCATTTCAAAAGTAAATGTAATTCTTATTAAACCACATATCTGGAAATTTGAACTAACAGTAAATATCTTAAATTCAGATTGATTTACAGAGCCACACTCCACTGTGACTTGGAGAAAGACTTTTGAAAAAATAAAACTCAGATCTTTCTTTTTAAAGCTAACAGCTTCACAAATCTGAATTAGAGGATTAGGTAAGTTAGAATAATCCTCTTAATATCACTGGAGAATTCAAAACTTAAGGGGAAAAAATCTTATTAGACAAAGAGCCCAGCAATGCCCAAATATAATTAAACCTGGCATTCTAAGCATTTTGCCCTGAATGTATTTCCTATTTGAAATAGTTGAGAAAATGGAGGTACTTGTTGATATGTCATGGGTTGAATTGGCAAAATTCAGAGTCAATGTGGACCAAGGACCAAGCCAACGAGGATTCCTCCCTTCTGATTGGGTAAGCCTGATTAAGAACCCCCTGCGTGATTATACACAGGTTTGTACAGTCTGTTCCTCTAGTGAACCCTAACTAATACAGATATAAAATGGTAAAACACAAATAAGTATTAGATCTTGAGAAGGCAAGTATGTATACTGTAACTTACAGGGCAATTTATATAAGTTACTGGTGCAACAAACAGAAGACAAGATAATCATAAAAAGTACAAAGACCTGAGGAATATAATAACAAAGCTGGCCTAGTGTACATGAACAATTGTAATGCTGCATGAAGAAATGGCAGATGGCAAGCACTTCACTAGCAAATGTGGAAGCCTTATAAACAGTGACTTTCTCCTCAGCCATAAACGGAGCCTCCTTATAAATGCTGAGGACAGGAGCTGGCTCTGGAAGGACAGGCCGGAGCATACTAAGCACAACCCAGAATTCACTTCTGTGGTACAGCACTGCTTTTGGGGAGAAAGGACAGGGTCCCATTTAAAGCGTCTTTATTCCACCAGCCAGAGAACACTGCAGCACCCAGAATACCACCACACACGGGTGCCTCCCTTCTGTTACTGCCACCCAACAGGGCACGGGTGGTATCGACATTGCTGGAAGGCTGATTCAGGAACTGTGTGATTCCACAGAGCATCCCAGAGCCTCCTGGTGCCAGACAGGGATCTGGGGCACCCACAGCCACCAGGGAGGAGGTGTGTCCTAGTGGGATGGCTATGTACCTGGTGCCCACACAGCCACACTCATTCACCCAGTGTGTGCAGCATAAGAGCTGCGTGCCAAGCATATGGTTCATGCCAATGTTTGCACCAGCTGCTCAGGTGAGTCTGGCCAAACACCCCAAATGCTACCCAAGACAGCGTGACAGCATGAAAAGTCTCACAGCAATGCAAGAACCCAGCAAAGGAATACAGGTTTGAAGTCCTATGTGAATACATATAAGAGATTTAACAGAGATTCTGCTTCCCGTGAAATAGGAACAAGATATCGGGGCTTGGCAAACAGCAAGATTGAGAATTGCTGATGAGGGTATTCCTGAGCCTCTTCATACTGAGCTGGAGAGCTTAGCTGATCAAACTGGAAAAGCAAGGCAGATAGGAGAGGAAGAACATAAGCCTGAGGCTGAGAAAGGTGCAAAGACAGTGGCAGAGGTGTCATCGATGGTGAGTGGTGACCTACAGATGTTAGAAGCAGGCATCGAGTGTGAGTGCTTTGAAGAGCTGCCAGGCAGGTGCAGGATGCTTCTCCTTGATACAGAGAAGCATGCGATGTCCCAAGGATCACAGCCCCCTAAGCCACCCACAGGTGTCCGGGCCCCCGTGCCCCCGACTGGTATTCTCCAGTCTCATTAGAAGAGATACTGACGGCTGTCCCGGCAGCTCCCTCCTCATTCAGCAATTAACTGCAGTTGTAGTAGTTAAGTTAGGGAGATCAAGTGCACTTTCAGCTTCTCATGTCTGCAACCTAACTGGTTCCCTGGGACACAGAGGGTCGTGCCATAAGCCAAGGAGTATCGTTATCTCCTTAGCAGTCCAAGTCTCCCCAGTGGCAGCCTGTGAGGGAGGGATATTTAGCCTAAAGACATTAAAATACCACAGAATTTTAAGGAAGAAGATTCAACTCTTATGCTCCAAACAACAGTGACAATCTGGAAGCAACAAAAATATCCAACAACTCGAAATGCTCCACTGTATCCTAGTACTTTTCTGGAATAAATGAAATAGTTTGGCAGTCACACAGAAGATGCTGAATCAGCCTGCTGCAGACAGGCAGGTCTGTGCATCCCCTACCAAGGTCCTGAGTCACACAGAACACGCTGAATCAGCCCACTGCAGACAGGCAGGTCTGCCCACGCCCTACCAAGGTCACCAGTCCTGCGGAATACACCGAATCAGCCCACAGCACACAGGAAGGTCTGTGCACGCCCTATCAAGGTCCTGAGTCATGCAGAAGATGCCAAATCACCCCACTGCAGACAGGGAGCCACCAGGTTCCACACTACAAAGACGCAGAAGACACCAGACCACCAGACCAAAGTACTGAATCCCGCTGTTCCCGGCCCAGAGGTAGGGGCTTCTGAGCAGTCATCCCACTGCTCCTGGTCCAGAGGAAGGGGCTTCCCGGTCACCATCCCTCTCGCTCCTCCCAGCCCAGAGGAAAGGGCTTTTGGGCCACCTTCTGTCCCGCTGCTCCTAGCCCAGAGGAAGGGGCTTCCAGGCCACCATCCCTCCCACCGCTCCCAGCCCAGAGGGAGGGGCTTCTGAGACACCATCCCACTGTTCCTGGTCCAGAGGAAGGTGCTTCCCAGCCACCAGCCCTCCCACTGCTCCCAGCCCACAGAAAAGAGCTTTTGGATCACCATCCCTACAGCTGCTCCTAGCCCCTGTCCCACCTCA
>NW_004624740.1:4066842-4083099 GCF_000247695.1 Heterocephalus glaber | reverse complement strand
GGGGGATTTGATTCTGGCGCCCATGCGGCTCACCTTCTCTGCCCTAGGAGCTTGTGACGGCAGTGGGGGAGCTTCCTTCTGGGTGCTGGGACCAGCTCACCTTCTCTGCCCTAGGAGCTTGGGATGGTGGTGGGGGAGCTTCCTTTCAGGTGCTGGGATCCACTCAGCTTCTCTGCCCTAGGAGCCTGGGATGGCGGTGGGGGAGCTTCCTTCCAGGTTCTGGGACCAGCTCAGCTTCTCTGCCCTAGGAGCTTGGGATGGCGGTGAGGGAGCTTCCCTCTGGGTTCTTCAAACTCAATTTTTTAAAAATCCATCTATATACTACTAATGTAAAGATAGCTGTTAATCTACATATAGGCAATAAAACCATAAACTCTGAACCATGCTTTTAAATACTGTAACTTGATAAACCAATTAAAAATTAATAATTTTTATAAAGAATGAATATGCAGCAAGATTAATACTATATAAATATATAATAATATAATATATAAGTATATATAAATAATATATTAAGATGATAAAGTTAATAATTAACAGTTTTTAAAAAGAATGAAGATCTATGCAGTAAAATTAATAAAGTTAATAACGGGCATAGGTCAGTAAAACAAACAAGAGAACCCTTCAAAAGATGTGTGTGTGTTTATACACAAATAAATTAAATAATAAATACAGCATGTACTCAGTTCATATGGTAAAGAAACAAAATTTTGAATTTAATGATACAGAACATCAGACTTTTTTCATTGCTGTGAAATAGTCCATTTACATTAAACTGATTTTGTCCCAACTGTGCTTCACCCACCCTTTCAGTCTTGACTTTTTTGGGAGTTAATCAAGTGGAATTTTTTCTTTTAAATTTTTTCATCTAATTGTTATGGACATATTATTTTATTATTGCTTAGTAGTTGCTTAAAGAATATTTTCTGCATCGGAATCTCATTATGATCCAAAACATATCATTATTCACACTAATTCTAGAAAATAGCTGAAACTTTGAGTGTTTCCATTCAGTTATTTCCCCTGCTTTTGGTGTTACTATGACCATATATTTAGTTCTTTATATTTTAAACCCTAGGAAGGTTTCACACACACACATACACACACACACAGGTACATACAATACACACATATGCTTGTAGTCGGTACTTGTTTACATCTATCTACATTTTCCCTTCCACCTTTCTCTTCTTCCTTGCTGCACAACACATTTCTGTATAGGGTCATTTCTGACTACCTGAAGAATTTCCTTTAGCACTTCAGTACATGCCAATGACAGATTCTACCTGTGACAAATTCTCTCTGGGACTGTCTGCCCAGAGTGTCTTTATTCTGCCACCCTTCAACAGATGTTTCCATGGAGTGCCCTCTCCCAAGCCAGCAGGTGTTTGCTTTCAGCACACAGATGTGTCATCTTGTGGAATCGCCATTTACTTCTGCAGTTTCCTTCCACACGGGGTCACTATCCCTTGAGCCCTTGTGCCCTGACACTTGTCTTCTACAGAATAATTAATTTTTATATTTTAATTGACCTCTCCAATGTTCTCAGCAGAAGCTTTGTCTGCTCAAATCTACTCCACTGTAGCCTGAAGAAGCAGGTTATATTACTTTTTAGATTTTTGTACCACCAAGTCCTTGCAATGTTAGTTCTTAAAAATACTTAAGATTGGGCTGGGGATTTGGCTCAGTGGGGCCACATCTGCCTGGCAAATGCAAGAAAGATGGTTTCTTGCAACTTCAGTCAGATGACTTGTTCTTCATTCTTCTGGAACTAAATAAATCTATCTTTTTAAAAGAAAATCAGGCAACATGTTCAACTAATTGATAGGGCTACCTATTCTTCGGCCATGACTTCTCAATCATTTATAGTTTTCTTAGAGATGTAATGATCTAAAATGAGAATGAGACCTTGTGTATCTAAAGACAAAATGAGTTCTATGTCATACTCATAACTCAATTATTTAAATACATGTGTTTTTGGTCATTTGATATAAAATTAGGCCAAGAGCTCAGGGTTGCATGTCTGAACAGGATAAATCCATAGGGCCTAAAAGATCTTACTTAAGATAACTGTTTCTACTGAACAACTGCATTTTCACCAAACAATTCATTTAAGTGCAAAGGTGCACTTCACTTCAATGAAAAGAATCTCGGGATGATTACCTGCTTCAAACCTAACCTAGTCACATTTGATCCCTGACTGAACCCGCATCACAGTGGCAGCTCCTTGCTAGATACTCTTCATGATTGCCAAAAGGCTTGAGCAATGACTGTTTCTTCACAAAAAAGTAACAAAAAGAACAATGCTGGGTGCTGTTTTCCAGCTGCAGTCAGACCCTGAAAAACAATGACAGTGGCCTGCTGCCTCAGTGGGAAGACAAAGACAGAAAAGAAGGGTGTGGGCTTTTGTGTCCAGCAAGGCTTTTTTGGAGGAAATTACTGGGGATAAAATGGTGAAATATAAATAGACAAGATGCAGTTTCACAGAAATACTATAGATTATAGAATAGAAACTACAAAGTAAACTATTTCAGTGTTTGTATTTTGACAAAATTGTATCAGAAAAAATATATTTGCCCGGTCTTCTGTTGTAGTATTTTAAAGATATAATTTTATGAAATTATGAAGCATCTATAATATATAAACTTAGTTAAAACCTTTTTTTAATGATCAACAAAAATGACCTATGTAGCCAGGTGTTATGGCACATACCTGCAAACCCAGCACTCTGGGAGGCTGAGGCAGGAGGATTGCAAATTGGAGACAGCTTGGGTAGTTTAGTGACTTAGTGAGACCCTGCCTCAAAATAAAAATTAAAAATGGATGGGGGTGTAGTTTGGTCATAATACCCAGGGTTCAATCTCCAGCAGCACAAAATACAAAGATAAAGATAAAAAATAAACATAAGACACAATGTTAAATAAAATGTTACAAAGATGTTTTACAGTGGAAAAAACAGGAAGTGAAACAAAAATAGTAAAAGTATACAGATAGAAGTATTAAGTCTTCACTAGTTTATAATCAATTTTTGCCATCTAGAAGTAAAAATTAAATGAGACAAGGAAACTATCCATAGAAAAGGAACAAGCCCAATATGTTTTAAGGAAATAAATTTCTCTTACATAATAAACATACCTGGTCTCAATCTTTTTTGCCAAGCATAAATGTGGTGCATCATCATTCTGAAATAAGCCATTTTCAAAACAACTCATATATTTTATGAGCTTCTATCTACACAATCAAATGGATTCTAAGTTCATTGTGCATGCTAATTTTGTCTTGTAACTGATGTTATCCCGACATTCTCATTTGGAGAATGATTTAAATGTGTTTTTGAGTCATACATGCTCTTTTAAAAATATGAAGCAATGGCTTTCTGGATTAGAGACAGAAAATGACTGAATATGATGGGGGCCTGAATGCCACATTTTATTTAATGAGTTTCTGTCACAAAGGAGAGCTCTTTCTCACTTAGCCTGCAAAGATAGTAATTGCAGAAAGGTCATTCTAATTTAAAGTATTTATTTGTCCTAGGACGGCACAAAACGAAATTAGAAATTTGGCAGATCACTAGTTAATAAGTCCAGTGAGGAATGACAGTGAGGGCATAAAAATATAAAACATAAATTTTTCTCCTCTCCTTTCCTCCACTCAAGGACCTGACCCTCAACCCCAACAAACTGAATCCCTCTCTCCCATTCACCCTCCAGGCCTGCTGTGCCCCCCGGGGCTTGCCCCAGCTCCCCAGCCTGGGCCAGAGCCCCCCAGCGGCTCCCAGCTCTGGTGCTCAGGCTGACACCATGCCTGCCATCTGATAACCTCAAAGCGACCACGTCAAGCTTCAGATCACCACAAAACCCTGACCCTAAGTGCACTAAGTCTCTGTCACCTATATCACCTCGAACTCAAGTTTTCCTTAGTCTTTTCCCTGCAGTTTCACAGTCTCTTGTTCCCTATATGTTTCACAGATGTACCTTCTATGTCCCTAGACTCTGTGGACAGCAACCATGTATTTGGAAAAATAAAGCAGTATTTCAGAGACAGAAAATATTTTTCAGATTTATATATGAATTTGCTTGTACATTCATTCTTATGAGGTCTGTTGACAGAAATAACTGCTTAATTAACATGATCAAAAAGTACAGCACGTAGTAATGTGAATGTTATAATTACAGGGTGAAATTAGATGCTTTGACAATTGTGTGGCTACCCAAACTTTTATAAGTTAAAAAAAACAGTGGTAAAATTTTTTGTAATTCTCAGAGGCTCTGCATCACTACTTCACTTGAGAGAGCTGTTGAATTCAAAATTCTAAATTATTGAGATGCAAATATCCAAACAATTTTAGTTTACCTATTTAATGAATTGAATAAAAATACAAATGCCTAAAGGTAGCAAACCTACTAGGTTCTGTTTTCTTTGCTGCGTATTTCTAGGCTTTTCTTTATGCTTATGTGTGCCAGAGTGATAGTACGTAGTCACCAATTAGGAGTGCTGTCTTTGTTAAATTTTTATTGTATTTCCTGTGATAATTTTAATTTATTTTATTAAATTTCACATATTTAAACAAAAACAAAACAAGAAAATGATAAAGCAAAATCTAACCAATGAAAGTAAAAAGAAAACTTACTGCATTACTACAGGAAAAAGCTTTACTCTAACTTAGTAGAAAGGAGAAAAAATAATTAGAGATAACTGAATGAAAATGCTACTAGTTTAGTTATATTTGTGCCAGAAAGCATTTTTAAGACAGAAATTAATTGTCCCTCTGAACTCCTGAAAACAGAGATGCAAAGAGTTGAATTCACGTACAGTACTCAAACTAAGCCGAGTACCTCTATGGAATGCTTGTGTATTAGGATGGAGAAGGTGAATGTCAGAGAGAGGCTGGATCCTGCAGGGCCAGGGTCAACAGTCAGAAAACAACTGCTACTAAGGGGATTCAAATATTTACTTTAAAAAGAAAGTCACAAAGCTATGTACCTTATACGATACAGTAAATGCTCAATAACAGATTCTAAAAGCTGTAGCATTTTGCTGTCTTTAGGATAAACAACTCTAAATGACTCAGAACTATTAAGTGTTTCCTCCCAGACAATTGCCTAATGCTCCTGAGCCCTAATTCTACAAGCTTTTCCTGTCTTTATGTTTATGGAATCTTTCAAACACACTTCACACAACCTAAAACAATACTTAATGAGAGTAATGTTAAGTGACAGCCGTTCACTTGGGCATAATGAAAGCAAACAAGTTTTTGTTGACATAAAGGTGGAATCCTAGTTCCTTACATACCGCAGCACTCAGGACATTGAGGATGCTTCAGGATGTTCATCCCATACCCTGGGAAGCAGCGGTTAATCCACACCATTGCCAGGGTGCCTTCAATATAGTATATTTGAGGCAATGGTTGTGCACGTCTGCCCAGAGCTTCTACTTGTTGATTAAAAAATCTCTCTATGAGATGTTTAGCCTAAAACAGAAATAGGATTTGAAAAAATATATTACCACAAATGAATATAATTTTAAAACAAAGAAGACAGAGGGAAGGGAAAACAAGTCTCAAGGTCTTTTATCTTGCATTCATAGGACATAAATAATACATGTAAAATAAAAAGATGTTTTCTACCACCTCCTACATTTCCAAATGCACTTCATAGGCCATACAAAGAAGTTGTTCAGATACACAATCAAATGTTCTACCTGTTTGCTTTCTGAATAATATACAGATAGGCATCTGAGCAAAATCAAGATAGATCCTTGAAATTTAAGGATGCATTAAACTTAGTGAAACATATTTTAAGACTCATTAGGAGCATATCCTCAGGCATCCTCTCTAGTCTTTCATAATTACCTTTACATTTATAATAATAACTGTGGCTAGACTCCTAAAATTAATAAGAGGTTTAAAATGTTCCATGCTCACTAAGCCCAAGGCCTGGTCCCAAGTTGAACCCTCCCAGCCAGGCCTGCTGCACCTCCCGGGTAGGCCAGAGCATGGAGGGACACCCATCAATGGGGCTCCTCTGCTTTCCCATGCTCTTCAAGCATACTGTAAAGTACATTCTCTTTCATGGAAAAATTCACTAAATAATTAAAAATGTTTTTTAACATAATGCACTCAAATATACAACTACTGTTCTATTACTCAATTACTAGCTTTTCAGTTTCAATGAACTTTTGTGCTTTTGATAAATTCTAGTAAATCTGTCATTTTTCACTTGATCAAACACAAACTTCCTTCTTAAAGAAGTACTTAAGAATTAGATGCAAATATGGTATTCATTTAATTACATTTAAATGTGAAACTACAATTCAAAGTTTCAGAAGACATATTTCTAACCACAACTTCCTAACATCTGTGCAAAAAAGCTCAAAACAAACAAAAAACAATGTGCTAGACCTGAGAAAACCTGGTAAGACACAAACATCAGACAACTATTCCCTATTGTCCATCTAAAAAGGAGAAGGAATATAGCTCTTTTATCTAATAAATATGAAGAGAATGTAAAAAGTTTTTCAAATCACTAACTGATGTTCTTATTCTAAATGTGTTAGGTACTAACACTGGGTTAGTTCATACCGAAGGGGAACTCTGTGAGTTTTGTAAGGATTACAAATGCAAAAGTAAAACTTTTTAAACCAATCTGGACATGATGAGGACAATCATAATTATAAACACTCTCCAAAAGCCAGAAACCTAGTTTAAGAAACAACAAATTGACTTAAAAAGCATCAGCTCCCCTGATCCACACTATTTGTTTCCCTACTTGCCTCACAAAAACCTTTCTGGAAAGATTAAGTATATATGGAAGGAATATATTCCACAACAGCTAGTCACTGGTTACAGGATTAGAAAAGCAACTGTTACTATTTCAACAATGAGCAACCTGTCAAATACAAGAGTTTAGGCAGGGAGAAGTTAAACAGGTTATTTTAAATGCCATACATGCCTCCATGGGCCATGCCAGTTTAGCACTGAATAAAATTAACTGGGCAGCTTGGTGTGTGCTGTACATTAAGGCAGCAAACCTAGGAGGCAACCACTACCTAGAAGTATGGATGTTCCTGGAGAAGAAATAAATATCCTAATTTACATGAGGATCAAATCTAATGGGGGTTCTAATTCCACCCAGGGAGAACTAATATAAACCAGATGTTATAGATATTATAAGACAGAGTCCTTTGGGTACCTTTAGGTAGTACCTGTATTTGGGAACCTATGGGGAAAAATGAATACAGCCATCAAGTGAGATTGGAATTCTTATTAAAAATTAAAACAGGAGAAGGAAGTGGGGAAGCTTAAAACGTCCTAGGATTTTGGAAGACAAAACTTTCACTTTTCGACATGTGGACTACTTCATCTGTTCCTCACTCAGTGAGGCTGCTGAAGCAGTGGCTGTTTCACAAAAGCTGAAACTTGCAGTAAAAAAAAAAAGTTAGACCTTTAGAAGACAGACTAAAAAATTGTAATTTATATTTTAAAACTATTTAGATTTAAATTGGTATATTAAATTTTCTTTTGAAGAAACAATGTATTTCTCATTTTAAAAAAAGCAGAAAATGAGGATTGGACAGGTAGAAAATGAGGTTTAAAACACAGGGAAGGAAAAAACAAAAATACAGGGAAGGATGTCCACTTCTGGCTGTGTGGTTATTACACTATCTAGAATAATCTTCATGTTAAAGACTGCCGAACTGAACACAACAGAACGAGCCTGAACAGCCAATTTCTACAATGAGAGACATGGGGGTAAAGGAAGACAGAAGACAGGAGAGCAGGAAGGCAGGAGGGAGAGGAGAAAGAGAAGTAAAAGAAAGGTATGGTGTAGAAAAGAAAAAGAAAGAAGATAAGGGCTATAGGTAGGGAGAAAGCTACGAACCCAATGACAGCTGCACTGCTATTTGGGACCAACCTCAGCATTCTAAGGTTCTATACTTTACCAGCCTAAGGAGAACAGGAGAAAAACCTAAACCAGTTTCTTCTCTGTCAGAAGTGGGCTGTGGGATGGAGAGAAAGGGAACAGAAAAACACAAACAAAATCCTCTGCAAAGTCCCACATAATAGTCTGCTTACAGTGGGTTTGCAATTTTTATAGCATTTTCTGAGTTGTACAAGAAATTCCAAGTCAAAAAATGGCTTAAAATTGTCTTTGGTTGACAGCCATTTGGCAAAAGGACATAAGGACACTCTCTGGAACTCTCCGGGAGCCCCTGCACACCCAGGCCACACTGGTGAGAAGCGCATCCTATGGATGACCTATTTAAACTATGAACAGTGACTGAAAGGAAATGAAAAATGCAGTGGGCAGGCTGGACAGAAAAATTAAGCCAGCTGTAGCTAGAATAATAAAATGCAACAAACAGATGAAGAAATTACTCAGAATACAAAATAAAAAGGAAGAAAAATCAGTATAAAAGAGATGGAGAAAACAACTAGTAAATCCAAAACATAGTGAATAGAAACTCCAGAAAGGCAAATGGGAAAACATCATTTTAGGATCCTGTCTAAACATTTTCCTGAACTGGTAAGAACAATTATCTATAAAATAGGAAGCATAAAAAATTTTGGAAAAAGAGAAATGTCAGGTTAAGGACTGAGATGAAAGAACTTTTAAAAAGTCAAAAACTAGATAAAAGTATGGATTAATCTAAACAGTTCCTGGCAAACTGAAACAGTCTTAAAAACAGTAAAAACAATAGAGCTAACAGATTAGGAAAAAAAATCCATGAAAAATGGAAGCAGATCATGAGCATTAAAGGTGTTCAAGGTATTTGTAATTTTAGGTGGGTACAATCTAACTTTCAACACTTTTATCAACTGTGTATTAAAACTTGAAGCACAACCACCATGGGAAAAAATACACTATACAAATAACACAAAACTTTGCATCAATAAAAAAAGATAAGGAACGAGCACAGCATGAGGAACAGAAAACCAGAGAAAATGATTTAAACAATTAAAAACCAATCGACATACAGCAGTAAACATGACTTGAAAACAATAAAGCCACCACCAAGCCAGAATTACAAAAGAGAATCATTTTTTAAAGGTGCAGTCAATCAAAAGAAGAACAAAAAGTGAAAGGGTTACAAAACCAGATGGGACGTATAGGAAAAAGTTGGAAGATTTTGGATTTAAATCCAAAGAAATAAACAGATAGCTAAATGCAACTGTCCTTAACAGTCCAGTGAGAAGGCAAAAACTGTCACATGAATTTAAAGCAGTGCCCAGCTGTAGTCTACGAATGGCAAATGGGTTTTGTGCACAACTAAATATAAAATAAAATTTTAAAATATTTACAATAACAGTAAAAAATACATGTAGAAAAAGTTTAGCAAAATAAGGCCTGAGGAAGGAAAGGCCAATGTGTAGTTCAGGGAAATGAGAGAACATTAGTAAGTGGGAAAATGTGGCAGTCTAGATAGGAAGGACAAACGGCTAAAATCTCAACTCTCACTGAGCATAATGGACTCCATACATCCCCAACCTATACCCCAGCATACTTTTGCTGGAGTCACTGACTTTTGTGGCACAGTTAGAAGTTGAGAGTACAAAAACAGGCAAAACAGTTTCAGAGAACAGCACTGGGAGCCTGTGGCCCTGGAAGGTGGTACCCGGCTACAGCAATCAAGGCAGTGCAGACCTGGGGTGAAGCAGGCAGAGAGACGAATGGGCCAGAACAGTCCGGGACAGACACATGCTCAGCTTACTGTCAACAAAACTGAAGGTTAAGTCAAGGAGAAAAGGATAGACTTTCAACCAATGTACTGGAACAACGAGAAACTCACAGAGGAAAAGCTAACCTCAACCCTTCTTTACATAAGACACAAACACTGACTTGTTTGTGGTTCACCAAACTTAACACAAAAGCTATAACTCAGAACTAATGCTGAGGAAAGGTTTTACAAATTAGGGGTAGGGAAAGATTTTCTAAACAGAGCACACAACATACACAGACACACACAAAGAATAAATGAAAAGTTTTGATTTCAAATTTTTAAATTTAAAAAATATTTACCTTAGCCTCTACCCCACTACCATGAAAAGAGTTGGCATGATTTTCCCTGTTCTTCCTGCCAAATACGATTAAGAATGCTGGGCACTGTACACAAGGCAGACAGAAAACTGAGGCAAGTGGGAAAAAGAGGCCATCCAGCGGGAGACCTTACACTCAATGTAAGACAGTTTTCCTTGGGTTTTCTCCACATGGGGAGCTAAAGAAGTTGACAGCCTGGAAGTGCCAAGGAGTGTAAACAAAACCAAAGTGCTATCAAAAGCCTACTCTCTAGATAGTCCAAGAACCACACAAGGAGCAGTCCACAGAGGGACAAATTCTAGACAATAACACTACACAAGACCAACATCACAGAATTGAGGGCTCAGCCCTTGGCTGTCAAAGGTCAAGGAGGGAGACTTCCACCCCTATTGGGCTCCCACACAGCACCCCAGTTCCCACATCGGGGTGGTATCACAGAAGGCCAGGTAGAAACTGAACAAGGCAGAACTTTCATCTCCACCCCCCACCCCACATCCAGGAGATAACGGATCACTCCATTCCACCACTGCCTGGAGAACATTCAGGCACCTGAACTTTCAATTCTGCTCACCCAGGTGGAAAGAGGTCACGGGAGCTCTCTGTGAGTAAGGAACACACAAGGGACTCAAGGGCCCCACTCCTGCCTGGCAGAAAGGAGATGTCCCTCTCTCTCCCTGCTCAGCTGGCACTGCCCCAGTTGTTGGATTGGATCCCAGGGAGAATCGGCACTATTCTGCATGATAAGTGCTTTAGGAGAGGCCACTGCCATCTCCTCAGGCAGAGCTGGGTATTGCTGTGAGCAGAGCATCCACAAGCACTGTGGCTGGAGAGGCCGCTTTGCGGTAGTTGGGGTACACTGATCAGAGGACTCATCGGAAGAAAAGGGCTTGGCGACTTCAATTTTGTCAGTACTGCTCACACTCTGTCTCCATCCCCACTTATAGGACCCCATTTTCCAGTCAGCCTTCCCCTTAGTGCCTATCCCGGGAGGCAGGGAGGACCAAGCTGCTCTGTGATTCGACCAAGCACAGGAGGCAGCTCTGCATTTGCTTTTCAGCAATGTCAGCCCACAGTTGACATTAAGGCTCTCCTTGAAGGCACACCTAGGAAACTGCAAGTCATTTATGTGCTGCTGGTTGGGGTGTCTGAATTCTGAGACTGTCTTTACTTTTATTACTTTATCCAGAGACATTAGCAGCAACCAAGAAACGTTATTATATTCCTCATTTTCCCAAAACTGCTCGAAAGCATCATGCACAAAATCAACTAGCTCTTAAAGTGGTTGATTAGGAGCATGCAGTGCAGAACTTCCATGTTTCTCTGAACAGTTCACACCACAGACCATGTCTTTCTGACTGTAGTCAGTCACTAGTGTTATTAACTCTAATCAGATTAGAAAGCCAACCCTGGAAAACCCAGAGCCAACTCCTAAAACTCATCCTTAGCATTCTGTTCCACCAGAATCACTCTTGTCACCAAAAACTGTATTACTCAGAGTTCTCCAGAGAATAGGATCAATAACACACACACACAAGGCCCTCTATCCACAAGTTCCATGCCTGTGGATTCAACCTACTGCAGACTGAAAATATTTCTCAAACAATGCATTTGGACTGGACAGGTGCAGACTTCTATCTTGCCGTTATTCCCTAACCATGCAATGTAATAGTGGCTCATACGGCAAGGAATTCTGCAGATGCTTGACTCCTTTATATAAAATGGCCTAGTGTTTGCTGAGATTCATTACAGGAATAGGCTCACATAACTACAAAGCCACAAGCCCCCCAATTTGCTGTAGGACCAGGAAGGCCAGTGGGTGGGGGAGCTGCAGGTGAGACTGAAATTCCTCCTCATTCCAGTCCCAAGGCCCAGAACTGGCGGTGCCAGGGTCCAAAGGCAGGCGGTGTGGACACTGCAACCCATACATAAGAACTCCCTCAGCTGCCCTCATCTTCCAGCTGAGCTCTCAGCCATCTGGATGATGCCACCCCATGGACTTGGGCAATTTTCCTTACTCAGCTAAGTCCACCAGCTCAAATGCTAACCATTCCCGGAAACATCCCACAGCTACAGCCAGAGAAGTGGTTTCCCTCTGCTTGCTGGGCACCCTCCAGTCCAGCCATGATGACATGAAATTATCATTGCCAGTCGCTAGCTTTCTCCTCACCAAATCTGAGGCAAACCTCCTGACACCATCTGCTGTGACACAAGGAGCACAGAGGGAATGGTTGCGACAATGACAGTTTTTCAAGTGGAGAAGGCAGATAAAAGTAAATGGAAGTAAAGGTTTTACATTTCATTGAAAGTAGCAAAATATCAATACCAGTAAGCATCATTGGGTATGTTTGAATTTTACAGCTCACAACACAGCCACTATGAAACTATACCAAAGAGCTAGTCCCCAAAATGGAAATAGCATGAAAACACACTTTATCTTTAATGTTCTAATTTCAGATTTTATTAATTAAATTCCAAGCTGTCAGAAAGTAAAGAAGAATTAAACATCCTTTATGGTGTTTCTCTGTCCCAAGGAAAGAATGTTTATTTTTCTTAAAGCAATCATAACAAGACATGTTTGTACCTGTGTTGATTAAACACACTGAGAGATGAGACAATTTAACACGAGTTGAGTGAAGCACTTGTTTAAAGACTTTTTTATAGACACGCCCATTTGGTTAGTACTCTTGTGAAATAAAAATCTACTATTTACTGTATCAAATGCTGTCAGGGAAACTAACTCTGCTTCAGGAAAGGCAACAGAAGCATCGGGTGACCTCCGGGACAAGCCCCTGAATCAGGCTGAGAGCAAAGCATTGCTGTGCTCGAGTTCACCTATAAGTTTGTCAGTAGAGCTGGCAATATTTCAGTGACATTCAGTGTGACAATGCTTTGAGGGGAATAAAGGAAGAATACAAACATCCCATAAGCGGTTCACTAGTTTTTGATAACCCTAGCTCCAACAGACTGGATTATGCTCTCTCTCCGAACACCTATGATGATGTCCTAACCCCCAGAGACTCAGAAAGTGGTTGTATTTGGAGGCACACAATAGACACAGGCCCTTAAAGTTAGGATAAAGGTAAAAGGAGACCATCGACGTCAACCCTAATCTGCTTGGTGTCCTTATAAAGAGATGAAGACACAGACATGCACTCGGGGAAAGGTCCTGGATACACAGCTGTCCACAGGTAAAGAAGGCAGATGAAACCAACTCCATCAACACCTTTATCTCAGACTTCCAGTACTCAGGATCATAAGACAACAAATTTCTGTTACTTAAGCAACTCAGACTGTGGTATTTGTCAAATACACAGTCTGTGCTACTGTCAAAGATAAACCCACACAAATGTGCTCAACTATACTTTAACAAACATACCAATGCTATGCAATGGAGGAAGTGCACATAGTTCTGGGTAAATGAGATAGTCACAGGAAAACAGCAATAAAAACATCTTTAGCTAAATACCACACTTACACAAAAATTTTAGAAATTGTGACTTTGATTGAAAATGTAAAACTTTAAAAAATGGGTCCAAAAATTGGGTCTTGCATCTTCAGGATGCAAGAGTATTCAAACAGTTCTTAAGCTTCATACCAAAAGAGGAAATAAAGGGAGCGGGATTTGTACAACAGATGTCATAAAAATTAAAAAGCTCTCTTCTGTGAAAATCCATGTGA
The DNA here is from genome assembly GCF_000247695.1 of Heterocephalus glaber. Next base: position 4,069,384 of record NW_004624740.1, on the reverse strand, counting down.
AGATGAGGAAAAGAAAGCTACAGTCTAACAATAAATATTTAAAAATAACAAACTGGTGAGAGGAATATTATCTAGATTCTATGAACTCTGCACTCAGAAGTTAAAAAAATTAAACTAGAAAATGAGACATTTAACAGAAACTCACTCAAGATGTACAGGTGGCAAATACGCATGTGAAAAGATGGCTAATAGATTGACCTCTACAAAGATGCAAATAAAACTACATGACTATTAGAAAGGCTACCATGAATAATACTAACAGCCCCAAATGGCAACAAAGATGCAGAAAAACTCCTCTTTCACTCAATGCTGGGAGGAATGTAAAATCAATTATAATATAACCCAGAATTAATGTCCCAAATGTGATTTCTTCATAAAAGCCTGAAATGTACAGAAGCTTTGACTGCAGCAGTCAAAAAACAAGGTCTCTAACAGGGCAGTACATAAAAACACTGTGATACATGCATTAAGGTACGCTAATATAAAGGAACAAACCACTGATACATGTACCATCTTGAATGAATCTCCAGGAAAATTTTTTCAAATCATGCCACTTTAGAAATAGTGGACAGCATAGTGAATGCTAGGAATTAGGCAAATGGCAGGACAGAGTCAAGGAAGGGAGGTGTGATACAGGAAGGCAGCACTTGGATGCTGGTGGTATGGAATTGTTCTATGTTTTGACTACAGTCGTGGATACAGGATCTTACACAAGTGATGCAACTGTATACTACTTGATCCACACAAATGAAAATAGGCAAACTGAGAGCAGTTAAAGGAGAGCATTAAACGATAGCAAAGTCAACAATCCGCTGTTGTGTTAGTGTACCACCTGTTTGAAAAATGCACAATGAAGGTATTGGAATTATTCTTGTAATTACATGTTAACCTAAAGTTATCTTCACAGTTTTCAATTGAAAATGCTGAAATGATTGATGTATGAATGTCTTCATAGCTACTGTTGTGGCAGTTCTAAAACATGATCACAGGTTCTATGATATATATCTCACAGAATAGAAAGTTTATGACAGGAGGGGAAGCCGAAAAATCTTTAATAAAACACTAACAAATATGATGAAGATACATGCTTCTTTCAATAAAATCAGAAAAAGTTTTAGACAACATTTAACAGCATTCATACTATAGTCCAGTAAATAAAGAACAAGAGAGAACTCCCTCATTTTGATAAGTGGTATCTATGAAAACCTAGTGCTAACACCATACCTGACACTAAATGCTCTGCCCTGGAGACCAGAACAAGAGGAAGATGGCCACTCTTGCTACCTCTACTTAATGCTATGTCATAGACTCCATTGATTCAAACCAGATCAGGTAAGGGAGAAAGGCAGAGAGGCGGGAAAGAAGTAACCTGTGTCTCCTTGAATGTGATACAAATATTGACACAAAAATCCGAAGCAATCTATAAAACAGCTGCTGTAACTCACATGTCAATTTAGCAAGTGGCACGGTGTAAGGTTAACTTGCAAGCATCTATTGGAAACTGAAAAAACTGGAGAGAATGACAGCTATGATTTCCTTTGAAAAATAAATTAATACAAATAGCAAATAAGACCAAATAAATGAAAAATAATTCTTCTTCATATAATCAATCATATTTAATATGAAAGTATTTTATAAACTATAAATTATATTCATTTTATATTTATTTTTGGGGGCCGGGGATTTAGCTCAGTGGTTCCACCTCCTGCCTCGCAAACGCAAGGTCCCAAGTTTGATACCCAGTACCAAAAAAAAAAAGTGATAGGCAAATATTTATTTTTGGGTGAAGTTTTATTTTACTATCACATTCCTAATTGGGAATTTGATGTATTTTATGAATAGATAAAATGCTTGCTTACACACTGAGGTATTCATTGAATTTTTTCTCTTTTTTTATATTGTCAAAAATAACATACCTTAGATAGTCTTTTGAAATATTCACAGTCATGGTCTTTACATGTCTTTGGTCCTTTTTCAGTGTCTAGAGATGAAACTGAGAAAACATATTTTATTTTATCATGGGTGCAACATACTATACCACAAAATTTAAATAGGCTTTTGAGGATTAATCTGATTTTTGTCTAATATTTTTCTTTCATTAAACAACTTTTCTCTAATGCTAAATAACACTTTAGTAAAAATCTAAGTGCAGAGTCATGCTGAAAACACTGAATCAGCCCGCTGCAGACAGCCACCTGGTTCTACACTACAAAGATGGAGAGGACACCGGACCACCAGACCACTGTACTGGAGCTAATCAAGTTCTCAGTATTTAAAGAATTCCTGCCCAGAGGTAGGGGCTTCTGAGTCACCCTCTCACTGCTCCTGGTCCATAGGAAGGGGCTTCCGGGCCACCATCCCTACCAGCATTCCTGGCCCCTGGCCTCTTCTCCCAGCTCAGAGGAGGTGAGCCACACAGCGCCAACAGCACCCCACTTGCCCCCCCAGTCAAAATGAGAAAACATGTAAATAAGTCTCAAAACCAGACTTCCAGATCACCTACAGCAACCCCAAAGGGAAATGAGATGGAACACTCTGATAC
>NW_004624740.1:4010693-4059336 GCF_000247695.1 Heterocephalus glaber | reverse complement strand
TGAGTATCAGAGTGTTCCATCTCATTTCCCTTTGGGGTTGCTGTAGGTGATCTAGAAGTCTGGTTTTGAGACTTATTTGTTTTCTCATTTCGACTGGGGCGGGGGACTGTTAGCACCTGCACGGATTACCTCCTCTGAGCTGGGTGAGGTGGGACGGGGCCGGGAGCAGCGGTAGGGATGGTGACCCAAAAGCCCTTTCCTGTGGGCTGGGAGCAGCCAGAGGGTTGGTGGCCAGGAAGCCCCTTCCTCTGGACCAGGAGCAGTGGGATGGTGGCTCAGAAGCCCCTCCCTCTGATCCAGGAGCAGTGGGAGGGATAGTGGCCTGGAAGCCCCTTCCTCTGGGCCAGGAGCAGCAGGACAGAAGGTGACCCAAAAGCCCTTTCCTCTGTGCTGGGAGCAGCAGGAGTGATGGTGACTGGGAAGCCCCTTCCTCTGGACCAGGAGCAGTGGGACGACAGCTCAGAAGCCCCTACCTCTGGGCTGGGAACAGTGGGACTCAGTACCTTGGTCTGGTGTCCTCTGCGTCTTTGTAGTGTGGAACCAGGTGGCTGCCTGTCTGCAGTGGGGTGATTCGGTGTTTTCCACGCGACTCCGGACCTCGGTAGGGCGTGCACAGACCTTCCTGTGTGCAGCGGGCTGATTCGGCATGTTCTGTGCGACCCAGGACCTCGGTAGGGCATCAGTACAGTTACTTTTGAAAATAATGTTGTAATGTCTTCTGGCTTCTGTTGTTGATGTTAAGGTTTTGTCAACCTTATAGCCATTTCTGATTTTTTTGTATCTCATTGCTTGCTCGTTTGTCATTTCACCTTTTCTTTCATTAAACATTTGATATATGATTGCTTTATATCTTTTTTGTAACAATACAACATCTTGAATTGCAAGGAGTCTACCTCTGCTATATCTACTACTCTTTACTTATGGTTGTTTATGTTTGATTAGTCAAGATTCTCCAGAAAAACAGAACCAACAAGGAGTGTATGTGCGTGTGTGTGTGCATGTGTATAAGGACAGCTTCATATGATTGTGGGATCTGAAATCTGAAAAACAGTCCAGTAGTCCAGCAGGCTGAAAACTCAGGCCAAGGGTGAAGTTATAGGCTTGAGTCTGAAATATGTAGGTTAGTCTGGCAAGGTAGCAACTCAGGAAGGGATTTCTATGTAATAATCTTGTGAGAATTCCTTTCTAGGAAACCTCAGCTTTTTGCTTTTAAGGTCTTCAACTCATTGCAGGGGGCCTGCCCATATTATCAAGGGTAACTTTCTTGACTTAAAGTAAGCTTATAGCTGTTAATCACACCCACAAATTACCTTCAGAGCTATATCTAGACTGTTTGACCCTAGCCTGACACATAAAATTTTTTTTTTTGTACGGGGGATCAAACTCGGGTCATTGGCTTTCAAGGCAGGCGGCGGAACCACTGAGCTAAATCCCCAGCCCTGACACATAAAATTTAACCATCACAGTGATCTTTGCTTGTGAGTTTATATTTAATTGATCTTAACATGAATGTATCCAAAATCTCTAAAGTGGAGATATTTCCCTTCCATTTCTATTTCCTTTGGTTGGGAGCCAGGAGAGACTAATTTAGGGTCACAGTGGTCCCCTCAAAGCCTCTATCTTAAATTAAGAATGTTCAGATTCTTTCGACTTATGATAGGCCCAGGGTTTACATTGAGATTTTAGTTTGGGTACTGAATAACCTTGAGTTTAAATGACATACTTTATCATTTTAAACTATAGCCTCCCATAATCTCTAACAATTTAAAATAGTATGCTACTTGAGTGACCCTCATAAAATACAATGTTATTCTTCCTGATTAAGGCTGTTTCCCATTTCCTTAGAAATATAGTTTAAATGGCATGTCATATGAGGGCCTCCCCTGAACCATCATCTGTCTTTATTAACCACTCCTCCTTTCACTGTCTCAGCCATCCCCAATCTTGGTTGGCTTCTCCAGTATAGGGATTGATTCTCCTCTCTTGGCTTTTGTATGTGCTGTTTTTCTTCAGCTACATTCATAACCAAGGAAACACTTAATTCTTCAGTTCTCAGCTTACATGTCCCCTTTCTCTGAAAAATGGTTCATCTCTGTTCCACCTGCCACTGATACCCCACACACCCTCTAGAGCTTCTCATACTAGGCTGGCAACCACATTAAAGGAAAAAATAGTTGGCTCTATTCTTTTGTAAGGTATATTTTTATGAGACAATGCAATCTAGAGAGAGTGTAAATTTCTGACTAAACAATGTCAGAATCCGAAGGTTTCTGTAAAAATAAGCAGCAAAGGCTAAGAGCACCAGCAAAGGAAATGGTGAGAATAGCAAGTTTTCAAATAGTAACTTAAAGATTTTCATGGAGAAAAATGTGTCCATAAATACAGATATATTACAATGATAAATATTTATCAAAACCACTGAAAACAGTAGCAAATTTATGGTGAAAATTATAATGAAAAATTAATCTGATGAAATAGCGATCAAGTAAGACCTGTAATATGGGCAAGGCTGTAGCTTGCTTAACATACATAAGGCCCTGGATTTGATCTCCAGCACCAAAAGAAGGCTGGGGAGGAAGGGGACGAATAAGAGGTAATGATTGGGGGGGAAGCAGAAGAGGAGGAGGAGAAGGAATAACTATTATGTAGCTTATGGTAATTTCTAAGTAAGATTCTACCTTATAGTACTGGGTATATTTAATATACTCACATTCATTTCTTACTGTCAGTTTCTTTTCTTGTTGGAGAGACAAAATACTCGGCACCCAAAGTTAAAGGAAGAAAGGTTTATTTGGCTCACAGTTTGTAGAGGTTTCAATCCATAGTTGGCTAGCTCCAAAGGAGGGTGGCATGGCTGAGGAGACACAGTCCATGGCAAGGCAAGCAGAAGGTAGTAAGCAGCAACAGCAGTCTGGTTTCTTTTTGTCCCTTTATATTCCATCCAGGCAACAAGACTTTTGGGTGGTGCCACCCACCCGTAGGGCGGGGCTTCCATTATTTACACCCTTAATCCTGTTTCACAACCTTAATCCATATTCACAAACCCTAATCCAACTACCTTTGAAAATCCCCACCTATGACCACATGAGGCTTTGGGTGGACATCTAGATATAAGCCATAACACTTCCAATTATAAATTTTAAAATTTTAGTAGGGATGATTTGGGCCAGTCATTTGGATATATGTCAATTAGCAAAAATTAAGTAATTTAAGGGTTATTTTAAAATGAGTTCTGAGTATTTTTAATAACTAAAAATATGCTTCTTCCAAGAAAGTACAAAATTTCAGTAATTAGTATAGAAATGTGACCTTATACATACAAGCACATGTATGAAGTTATACAAATGTATGAGCATATTGTATCAGAAAAGAAGCAATAGCAGAAAAACATGTAGAATGCAAAATGTATGCTAGAGAAATACAGGCACAGAATATATATATATATATATGCATATACACACATATATTCATATAAATATGCATTTACACACATGTGCAAACTCAAATTTTAAAATTTTTATTCACTAATATATGGTGGGACTAGTTTACATATGGACTGGTAATGGTAGCAAAAGTGGCAGGAAGGAATTCAGCACTCAACATATTTAATAAATAAAGCTTAGTGATTTATTAAATATACTGCGCAGGATCAAAGATCCCAATACTTCATAGATTTTTAATATCTTCCAGGTAACCCAAATATTCTAGGTAGATAAAAAACTGTCTGCTAATATACTTTAAAGGAATTACTTTAGAAATTAATGGTATTGTCTACAAAGTTGCACAGGTCCAACATATGATGTAATCTTGAGGAATAATGAAAAATATTATTTACCCTATCATTTTGACTGTACTTTAAAACTTTAGGTATTTTTCACAGCTAAGATATATGTCTGCACCATAACAAGTTTATAAACATTATAAATATGGTCTATTTTCTTCATAATTATCTTTATAATGTAGTTATTTATAAGCTTTTTTGTGAAATGATTTACTAAAATATTTTTTATATAAACTGAAGTATTCTCATCATTTACTTTATCTCAGAAATCAATCTTGCAGTTGGACTCTAGAATTATTGAGTAATGACAGGTCATTTTTGTCATGTAGTCTTTAGGCAGAAAATAAAAAGATGAATGTTGGTTTTATAGTAACTAAACACATGACAAATAAGATACAGATCTAAAGATAACCACATATTTCAATTTATTCAATGTATCTGTCCTTTAGAGCTCAACATATTTCTTTTGTTCTTTATCTCTGAAGGGTTTAGTTTCATTTGATTTTATATTAAGGCAAAAGACAGATTAACTCCTTTTCCTTGGATTTAATTAGTCACAAATTCATTTAAGAACAGAGAAAATGATGTTCATTTCATAAAAGGTTAACATGAATATTAAGACAACATTTTTCTTTTGACAAATCTGTTTATATTAACTAAATGTTTAAAAATACAAATCCTGAGCAAGAGTAAAAGAACAGTTTTGACTAAAGAATAAAAGTCCTTCAAACAGCTTTAAAATCCAACCATGGAACATAAGTCCATTAAGACTAGAATTCTGATGTCCAATGTCCATGGCAACCTGAATACTCTGAGCAGAAATAAAACACACATAGTAGACAATACATAACAGTAAAAAGCATCAGAAATTGATGCACCTGGATTTTGTTAAATATAACAAAGGTCCATCAGTCCTTCATAGATAAACCTAGCCGGGAGAACAGAACTGAACAGTGCACTGCATTGAGCAGAAATCCCTCGGAAAGGCCACAATGGATTCCTTTATAGATAAGCATACACTTTTTTCAAAACATTGGAAAACATGAAAGATACATGTAGAAATATAATATAAATCCTGTTTTCATGAAAGCAGAAAGTTCTGGCCACTTTGGAAACTGGAGCCAAGTCACCTGATTTTTTAGTTATAGCCCCCTGCCCCATGAAAAATAAGAGCTCACCACCCAGCAAAGCAACATTATGACAAAATATTTATACACCAGTGAAGGCTTTGAGTAATGGCTTTGCAACACAAGTCAACTGACGCCCAGCTCTAAGTACAGTTTTCTAGTCCATGTGATCAAAGTGCTTAGGAGTGGGAAACTGCCAGCACAGCAAGGATCCTCTCACAGTATTAAGGCCTGTCTATGTGGGAATGGTCAATTGAAAGTCAGCACAGTGAACATCGGGTAATGATTTCTGGTCCTGGGAACAGCCCTCCAGGCTTCCTCAATATGACTTTTCTTTTATTCTAACTGTCGCTCTTCCTCTTCATCTGCTTCTTCAATGACCTGAATCTCATCTGCTTGAGGTAAGGAGGTATTTTCCACCTGTAGTTTATTTCCCTCAGCTTTACATTTTCCTTCTTCCTCTATAATTTCCTTCCATATCTTGTGATTTTCAGTGAGGTGGTGCATTAGCTGACAAAATATTTGTCGTCTGCCTTTCCTTCTTTGTGGTTCTGTGAAATTTAAAATACACATATTCTAATCATAGCAGTATCATTCATTCATTCATACAAATGACTCATTGCCTAATATATTCTAAGTAGTTGTGTAAGCATTGAGGTTGTCATAATGAATAGTAAGATACAAATAATCCCTGCATTAAGGAGCTCACGTTCTAGTGGAACAATCTAGACAAAATGAAGCAAAATATGAATATATTAGATGGTACTAAGTGTTAGGAATAAAAATAAAACAGAAGAGGAACAAAGACTGGTGGAAGGGGAGAAAGGTGTATAGTACTGAAATTTCGAGTGAAAATCATAACAATCCGAAGTTTAAAACCTTCAAAGGTTTTTATGTAGTGAGTTAAACACAATTATTAACATTCTGGTGAATATTATTTTTAGGAGTCAGCCAATCTTCCCAAAGTGACATTCATAGTAATAACATAAGATTATTCTTTGTTATGCTAATCCTAAAGATAAGGTACATGTATGTGAAAGGGGTGGTAGATAGGTTCTTGTCATCCTATTTGTTCTGATTTATAGGGAAAAAATACCTAGGTAAGTATATTTTCAATACTATTTGGGGGAATAAATAATTGATTTCATTCACTACTTTAAAGAACAAATAATTGAGTTCATTCATAATTAAAAAGGAGATGAATCAGTTTTTTTTCATTTTCCATTTATACTCATTGTCTTATAGAGAAAAAATATATCACTTCATTTGATAACTTAAATTCTTAATAGCACAATTTGATTCTCCCCTTAGAGCCCAGGAATGTGTTTTTTCCTTTTCTCCCCATTGTTCTGATCCATTTCCCAAGTCCATGTGGAAGGCAGATTAGCAGGCTGCTTTAGAAGATGTGCTCCTCACCTGTCTAGTGGAGTATGGGGTAGGTTGTTTGACAAAGGGCAAGATGAAGAAAGACTAGCTGCAAGGACCCACCTACCTCACAAATGGAGATGTAGTGATAGCCCTATCACGCATGCACAAGTGGAGCTTGCTGAAGAGCACTGGCTAGAGGACAGCATCTCAAGAGATGTTGCTTCCATTGAGTAAGAATGAGAATTCTTGCACTTGATATTATTAGCACAGGACCCGGCACATAGCAGTTACTCAAAACTTGACTACTGAATCTAAACATCTAGTTAGTAGTTACTCAAGGTATGACTACTAAAAGCAAAGTTCTAAACCACAATTAAATGGACATTTATAGCTAACAATATTAAAGACAGTCTCCCTGTATTCTTACTAGGATTTAGATTGTCTTCTATTTCTTCATCTGTATCTAATTCTTCACCATCCTCATCATCACTACTTTCAGTGTCATCATCCTCTTCTCCTTCTACCCACTGCCCTGGCAGCAAACCAGCAGCGTCATAGGAGTTACACAAGGGACCCACTATGTGGGTGATGAAAGATTCTTGGAGTTTTGCTAGTTGAGGAGATGAACGATCCATGAAGGGACTGATGGGTAGGCCAAGATTTGCTTCTTCATCTCCCTGAGCATTTTAAAAAGAAAAACACATTTTTAACTATTTGAAGACCAACCACTGATCTTTGATGTTAAAATTATCTTGAAGTTCTTAAAATATATTCTACATCAAAATAATGTTTACAAAAATATCAATGAATCTATTCTATCATTTCAACTGTAAGAATTTCTCTGATACAAGATAAGTCTTAAACAAAGCTTTATTCTCATATTCTGTCCACATCAACTAGTATGGATGATATTCAGTTAACAAGAAAAATACACATCTATTCAAAGTACCAGCAATTTTACTCACCTGAAAAATTCTGTAATGTCAAGTACAGATTATCTTTCTCCTAAAGAGAAAGGCATAATGGACACATTTTGGTTGTTGTAGTTTTACCTCAAATGTATGCAGGTAAATTTTTCCAAGGGTTTTTCAATCTTCCCACCCTTAACAGCAGAGCCTTCTAATGAATCTAAACTAGAAAACCCAATATATAAAACAAAAGTAGAGCTTCTATTGTTGAGGTGAGAATCTGTGTCCAGAAACCCTACTTCCTGCTATCTAATACCATCCAACCATTGTGGTTTCTAGAGTTCTAGTTAGCACAATTTGAGATCAGACAAAAATAGTTTCGAAACGTACCTTTATTATTTAAAATCTGTGTGGTGCTGGGCAAGCTTTATGCCTAATATTATCATATGTAAATCTGAGTAGTAATCTACCATATAAGGTTGCTATAAGTATGAAAGATAATATTATGCAAAATGAAGCATTCCCCAAATGGTACTTATTCACATTTTGGTCCTAGTGTCTGAACTGTTTGGAAATGAATTACTCCCCACAGTGAATAAACTCTGCATGTAAGTAATACGTATCTGTGATGACCCAATATCACCCTGAAGAAACCAACCAGAAACTGTTTCAGTGATTAATTCTCCCATGATTTAAAGTCTTCTACAATTTGATATCTGTGAAGAGGAAAACTATCAATAGTTTTCCAAAAAAACTTGGACTGGGGCTAGGAATATAGCTCAGTGACAGAGCACTTGCCTAGGATGTGGAAGCCGTGGGTTCAGTCCCCAGCACCACAGAAATAATAAAAGAATAGTTGGGCTTATCCACAGGACTCTGAAATTTCATAGGTATACTTCAGGAGTTTGGCTTTTCTAATAAGCCCATGGCACTGGAATGGCTATAAGAGTATAGAAACAGTATAATTAGGATAATAAATAGAATAAAAGTTGGGAAAATTAGAATTGTATAGCCACATATGAAGAAAGTTTAAAAGCTTAACCAAAATAAGAACGTTTAATAGTCAGATAAGAGATAGCTAGGACTTTCATATCCAGTAGGTTATCAGATGACATCTGTCTCCTTTAACAAGAATAATGAAACCTAGAAAGATTAAATGAAACTGTCTGACATAATATATTGCTTTTAGTGACAAATTTGGACACTGCCTTCCTCGCAAGCACAAGGTCCTCACTTCGATCCCTGGTACCAAAAAAAAAAAGCAAAATTAAATCAAATCTGGAATTATAATAGCTAACATTATTGAACACTTATGTATCAAGGACTAGTCTAAGAAATTTACATATATTAATTTATTTAATCCTCACAGAGACCATATGAAGTAGGTATCATTATTATGTGTGTGTGTGTGTGTGTGTATTTTTTTTTTTTTTTTTTTTTTTTTTTGGTACCGGAGATCGAACTCAGGTCCTTGCACTTGCAAGGCAGGCGATGGAACCACTGGGCTAAATCCCCGGCCAATTATTATGTGTATTTTATCAACAAGAATACCGAAGCATGGAGAAGTTCCTAACCCAAGGTCACATAATCCCAATGAGGAAGAGAAACCAGGATTCAACCTCAGGCATGGCTTCCAAGTTTGCTTAATAAGTATTAATTTTTATCTCCTTTTAATTATATAACTTGGGTCTAAAGGAACATTTCTAATGCTATTTCCCTGAATTAGTAGGTTTTCTAACATTAACATGTACTACTAAGTTTCTGTTAGCTATCTGTATAGATAATGTAAAAATAGCATTTTATTTGGCACAAAATTCCTCTTTTGTGAATATGAGCTCTACTGGAGAACTCTTGAGGCAGGCTTAATTATCACTGAGACTGAAGGTAGGAATGTGTAAACTGTATACTATAATCTTTAAACAATGGGTAAATAAAGCCATTTATTACAAAAAATTACATACAATTTAGTGTAAATGTATCACAGAACAGCAAAATATTAATAATCTTGGAATACTTCTATATTTCCATGATTATACAGTACATACGGTGGTACCGCAGTTCACAAACTTAATTTGTTCTCCAATTTTGGAAAAGATGGCCACATTTGTGATTATGTAGGAAAGACGGGCATAGTTATGTCTGTCACCCAATGCAGAGTTTGCAAACAAAATCAAAACTCTGCCAAATGGTTCTGTTTGCAAACCAAATTGTTTGCAAACAAAAGCATTCAAGAACCGAAGTACCACTGTATTCTGTAATTTGCGAAGGTAGATGACACTGCACATTGACAGCACAACCTGGGCTAACATGGCATACCAGGTAAGTGTGCATGGTTGTAGAGATTCAAATTTATTACTCCTATTTTCTGCTTATGATAAGAAAGCCCTGAAAAAAAGAAGCCCTCACTTAGTAGATATCCTGATCTTTTCTGATTATTAGGGGAAACAAGGACTCGTAAAGCATCTAATGTCCAAGTTCATAAGGTGTATTTGATATTTTGGAGATAATGAAATATGAGGCTTATGATAGGTATCAGTTCACTTCTACATGGTGGGTAGCCTCAAGACTGGACAAAAATCACACAGAATCAGCAAACTAGTAGGATCATTTTTAGACAAGATTTTAAAAGATATGAAAAAAGGGGCATGATTTTATCTTTGAGTCCTTGAAAAATCACAGAGTATCTACTCTGTACCCATTTCTAGGCCTCCAATTTTTTTTCCATCCTTTTCTGCCAAGGGTTTTGCCCAAGTTTCTGTGGGAGAGTAGTTGTTAGTTTTTCTATAGCAGAACTGAAAATTCTGCTGTAGCATTACTGATATTCTTTAAGCATAGTGTGAGTAAACCCTGAACTCACTTAAAAACTACTTCATTCAGAAATCAGTTGCTCTAAATTATAATTTTTAGGGTTGAAAGGGGCCTTGGACCCATATTCCGTCCTTTAGTGTAGATTTGACTCACCCCAGAAAGGCATTATGCAATTTTTTGTTTGTTTTACATTTTAGCAGGAAAGGAAAACAGCTGAAAAACTAAGAACCAGAGCAAATGCAACATTTTCTAATTCTTTGAGTCAAAGGAACTCAGATTTCAGACACTTAATGTAGCTATCCAAATCCTTTTCTTTCTTCATGACAGCTCTTAAATATCCCATCAGTCTCATTATGCAACTTACCTGCTCATAAAATTCATTGACAATGCCTTCTGTCCATTTCAAATGCAAATCCCGAACTTTTGCTGGGCCATTTATATCTGCTAGTTTGATGCACACCTGGCAGACTAAGAGGCGATCATTTTCATTACTCCATTCTATGCCATTACTGTTTACATCATTGGCCTATTTTGGAAAAACAGAATTACTTTAGGTTCTAAGGGCATAAGAATTTCCTAGTAGTTGTTTGTTTTTACAAAGTTACCTTAAACTGTTTCATGTCTAAAATGACAGAAAGAAATTTCAATAAATGCTTCTTTTAATCAATATATGCCATAACATGGACCTGCATGGGTTAAATTTCCTATTGAAGTGCTATTAGAATTTTGCTTCAATAGAAAGCATAGCTTTTCTAAAATCATAACCACCATGGGTTTCAGTATTTGTGATTACCACAAAAAAATCATGATTTACATGTATGTGTGTGTATATATATATATATATATAAAATAAATATATGTACATATATATCTATAAGTCATAATTACAACTGTTTCTACCTCAAAAATGTATGCTTAAGGAGCTAAAGAGAAGTTGACTCTAGAAGTAGAAGACAAATTGATATAGTTAAAAGAACTTAAGTACTAGAAGTCTGTCTCTATGATTTTAAATCTACTCAGAATGATTAATTCAGTGTGTAACACTGGAAAAATCACTTAATCTATTTGAATCTAACTTTCTTCATCTATAAAATAAAAGTAATTTAGCCATACTGCCATGAATATTAATAAATGAAAAATGACTCATTCATAATATGCTAAATATTAACATTTAAATAAATAGAATTATCATTATTAGTCAAAATTATTATGCCTTTCAATAACAGGCCAGATTATCATGGCTTCTGAACTTTAGTGTGACGGTGGGTATTTCTGGCATTAAACCCTTCCATCAAGGGAAAATTTATTTATGAAGACCACCAATATTCAAAATATCTAAAAGAAGAGCTTATTAAATTGAAATTGAATGGGAATTCTAGAGCCCCACTCATGTGACATTTTCCCAAGAAACTTCAGAACAGAACCATTTGAGGACCACAGATTTAAAGGTACACACATAAGGTGGGTGTGGTGGTATACACCTGCTATCTCAGTACTTTGGGAGGGCGAGGCAAGAGAATTGGAAGTTTGAACACAGCCCGAGTAACTTGGTAAGACCCTATCCAAAAAAAAGAAAAAGAAAGGAGGAAGTGGGGAGGGGAAAAAAGTGGGGAGGAGGAAGAAGGAGAGAAAGGGCTGGAAATGTACCTCAGTGTGAAGACCTAGGTTTAATCCCCAGTACTACAAAAAAAGTACGCACATAAAAGCGAATACAGCTATACAACTATGAAATAATTTTAAAGGCACTGATCTCTTATTGATTTTATAAACATTTTATTACTGTTGTGATGGCAACATAGAAAGATGTCTCTTTCTAGGCAGTTAAATCTAGAACTCCTCTGTTACTTGTTTCTCTACCCTGAAGGTACAGCTTCCTTTAGGTTACAAAAATCAAAGCAACAGCAGCTTCCTGCAAACAAAAGAGGGGCCATCCTTCTCACAGGAATCTAAAGTAGTGGTTTTTAACTTTCTTACCCCAAATTTCTGAGAGATAGCACATGCTCCTATTTGTACTATAATCATAATAGGGCAGTGATTCTCACTCCCCTTGAGTTCTTTGAGGGAAAGGACTCTGATGCATTCTTTCCTCATTTTTCCCTAGCACAATTACTGCACATAGTGAGCAATTCCAATAAACAGTAGCTAAATGAGTGAATTATTATCAAGTGGAAACGAATAAATACTTCTTTCTCCCGCATGTTAGCCAGGTAAAGAATTAGCAATACAATGAAAGTATAACAGGGAGAGAAAGGTAGGCATAACTGGCTTCTCAGAAACACATCTTTGACTTCATAGAAGGTCTTACTTCGCACTGTGCTTAACTTTCTCAAATCATTAATTGGTTTGTCACCACGTGCAGTAATGTCACAATAAAAGAAGACAATGGGTCAAAAGAAAATATACCAAATAAACAGTATTTTAGGATGTTATCATAACATTATTTTTAGAATAGAGGTGTGTGTATAATATCAATTATTTATTGTTACTGCATGAGTAGTATTCTAATAACATTTAAAAACACCTTTATCAACAACACTATCAACAATGATTTCCCTTTCTGAAATCAGGCACTAATTTGTATAACAAACCTTGGCATTGAATTCAGCAAGGAAATCAAAATGCTTTTTGAGATCTGTGGCAAGGATTGCTTCAATGACTAAAAAACGAAAGCGCTTGAACTCCACATGGTCAAGATTAAGAAGGAAGTTGTATTCTGGGCGAGAAAGATATAGATTCCAAGCTGATGCAGCATGATGATTTTCTAGAACAGATCTGTCGTTGTACAAAACTGCCTAAAAAGAAATTTTTTAAAAAATGAGGCAGGTATCTCAAAGACATGAAACTTCAGTAATTAAAAAAATTACCACCAGAAAAGAAATGTACCTCTAAACTTACTCAAGATCCCTAAAGTCATTAACAGCTTTATCTGAGGTTTACTGATGGAATGAAGTAGACCTCAAAATACCACCCTTCCATCTCTTAGAAGGCAGCATGGTAGCTGCAAGAAAGATGAAATTTGGAGATGGATAACCCTTTCACTTACTAGCTATGTATGCTAGAAGGAAAGGTGTAGTGTAACCTCTTTGAGTATCAGCCTACTTAATTATAAAATTATTATAATGTTTTATTGATACTAAATACCTAGTGAAACGCCTACTACACAGTAGACTACTTACTATATTTTACCAGCCTGCTCCTAATGTTTTTTAAAATCCCAAAGAGAAAGACTAAGCTTTACAGTCTCCCTAAGGGGTCAATTTGTATTTAATAGATTTAACTAATTTGTGGTCAAATCTGATAAACACTGATAAATATCAGAACAGCTTTGTCTGGTCAGGAAGTAGTAATAAAACTCCCAGCTCAATAAAACACAATGTACAATATGTGCTTTGTAAAGTTACCTGGTTTAAGAAACTCTCGACTGGCCAGTTCAGGAAAAGAAATGAGTGAATTCAGAGTTCCTTCACTGCTGCAACTGCCTGTGATCCACCAAATGACTAGGATTTTTGAAGATTATATGTGTTAAATTAGAGAATGAGCATTTAAATTTTGTAGAATGTTACCGCAAATGGGGAAATATGTCCTGCACAGAGGGTAGTTTCTCTCCCAACAACTCTTAGAAAGTGGGCAAATACTAATAACTAGATTTAAATTTACGAGAAAGTTCTGTGGAAATCATGAGCTATTAATATAGCCTCACTGAAGAAATGAATTACACTGCCATTCTAACCTATTTATACATGCACATTATTACATTCACTCACACTTATACATACCTCCACACATATATGCCTCCCCTACATTCACTCCCACCACACTTGAGATTCAAGAGAATTAAATCTTGCTAGTGTATACAAAAGAGACAGTGTAAAAAAGAAAGGAGAAAATAGCTATAGATGAAAAGATCAGAACTGAAGTTTCAACACAGTGAAACAGTCTTTACACTAAAATAAAGATGTCAGATGAATTCAACAAAAATCACTTGAGTATATGGTGTCTGTAAGGCATGTGGTTAGAAACACACAAATGACATCTTGGGAATCAACCAGCATAAACAAACATCCACAACCATATTAAATTCTACTTAAAACCATGTATTAAGTTCCAAGATTCCATGTATAAAAGGATGGCAATTACAGTTATCCATTAATATACATTAATTCATTCACAGCAAAACAATTTCAGGTCTGGATATTAAAGTAAATATTAGGAGAAAAAATGGAATAACATGGGCTGGGGATTTAGCTCAGTGGTTCTGCCGCCTGCCTCGCAAGCACAAGGACCTGAGTTTGATCCCCAGTATCAAAAAAAAAAAAAAAAAAAAGAATAAGTTATTTAGGGATAAATTTGCTAGTGAGTTTGCTATACTGGAACTATAAAAACTATAAAAAGTAAAGTAAAGAAGAAAATAAAGAAGCAAAGAAGTCCTAAATTAATGGAAAAGTATCCTGTGGTCATGGATCAGTATCTTTAATGTGCCAGTATCTGTTTTAGTTACTTTTCTTGTTGCTGAGACTAAATACCCAACATCCAAAATTAAAGGAGGAAGGTTTATTTAGCTCACGGTTTGTGGAGGTTTCAGTCCATAATTGACTCACTCCAAGGCAGGGTGGCATCGCAGAGGAGAAACTATGTGGCGTGCAGAGGGTAGCAAAACAAGGGATGACTGCAGCTTACAGCAGTTGGCACTCACATCCTTAATCCTAGTGATCCTAGCACTGCACCATGAATCAATCCCAAGGTCACACACTCACATCCAGCCACCTCTGGAAAAGCCCTGCCTATGACTTCATGTGGCTTTTCGGGGACATCTAGACACAGTCATAACATTCCGCCCCGGCTCCCTAAAGATTCATCCAGATCCCTTTAAGCAAAAGGCATTTAGTCCATCTCCTAGCGTTGCCAAAATCCTAACAGTTTCTGCATTACTGAACAGTCCAAGTCCAAAGTCTCTTCTGAGATTTAAGGCAAACTCTTAGCTCAAGCCCCTGTACAAATGAAAAGAAAGTCAAACACTTCCAACATTCAATGGTACAAGATAGACATTTCCATTCTAAAAGTTACAAACAGGAGGAATGGGAACAAAGCAAGACCAAAACCCAGTAGGCAAACATTAAATCCCACAGTTCCACTTCCAGCATGCCCAGCAGTCTGTGGCAAGTTGTGAACTCCAAAGGGCTTGGGTGGCTCCACCCCTACAGCACTGCTGGTGGTTGTAGCTCCCATGGCTTCTCTCTGGGGCCAGCTCTGTTCCCTCCTTGCAGTTTTTCTGAGACAATCCATGCTCCTGGCTTCTCCAAACTTCTGGGGTCTCCAGTGAACCTTCAATTTCATACCCACAGCTTCATACACTGCCCTCTCAGGGGCACACTGCCTGGCCTCCCAGAGCTTCTTCTGAAATTTGGGTGAAGCGTTCCTGACCCCACAGCTCTTGCATTCTGCATGTGCCTAAAACCAGCTCCACATGGATGATGCCAAGGTCTGCTGCCAGCTGGAGCAGCAGCCAGGCTTCCTTCTCTTTTGGCTGCAGGGGTCAAGTGCCTGTGAACTAAATCCCAAGAGACAACATCCCTAGGCTGTCATTATTCTGAAACATGGTACTCTAGGGCTCTCTTCTCAAAACAGTCTTTCACCTTTGCAACTCTGAGGCTGCAAAGGCTGGAGTCCCGCTGGTTCTTGTGATGTCCTCAGGCCATCTTTTCTGTTGTCTTCTTCTGAAATATTTGGCTTTTTTTTGCTAGTCTCCTCTGCTCCATCTTTGCAGGTAACTACTTTACTGGAGCTTCCTTTCTGGCCAAACTCAAAAAGTTTTAAATCATTCTGCTGGGCTCTTTGCTCTTGGTTCTCATCATAAATCTGGCTAAAAGCCCCCAACAGTAGCCATGCCACCATCTTAACATTAGACTGCCTCGGAATTTCTTCTGCCAGATTAATTAGTCTGCTACCCTTAATCTCAGTCTCAGGCAAACTCTCTGGACATGAGCAAAATGCAGATAAACTTTCTGCTAAGGCATAACATACATTATCTGGAGTCCGACAGCCAATACAGTCCTTCTTCCCAGCAGAAACCTCCAGAGCCTGGTCTTGACTGGCAGAATTTCTATCAGCATTCTGGTCTTCTGAGCTCTGCCCGGAGTATGCCGTCAACTACAGCCTCAGGTGTTCCAGCTCTGCTTTTTCAGCCAGCATCTCCAAACCTTTCCTAACTCTTTTCCTTCCCATAAGGCAGCTCCAAAGGCTCCTAAACCACATGGTCAGGCACAGTTACAGCAACGACCTTACCTCTCTGGCACCAAATTCTTTCTTAGTTATTTTTCTCATTGCTGAGACAAAGTACCTGACACCCAAAGCTAAAGAAGGAAAGGTTTATTTAGCTCACAGTTTGTAGAGGTTTCAGTCCATAATTGGCTGGTTCCAAGGCAGGGTGGCATGGCAGAGGCCATTACAGAGGAGAAGCAGTTCATGATGGGTAGAAGGTAGCAAAGCCACAAGGGTCAATCACAGATCTTTCTATACCTTATATGTTATACAGACTACTTAGGTTGGGTAATACTCACACCCTTAATCCTAGTGCCCTTGATCTTAGCATTGCAGCATGAATCAATCCCAGCATCACACACTCTAGATCCAGCCGCTTGTGAAAAAGCCCCTCCTATGATTGCATGAGGTTTTGGGGGGACATCGAGACACAAGCCATAACAACATCTAAACCTGTATACAGATTTAATGCAATGCCTATCAAAACTCCAATGGCTTTCTTGGGCAAAAATGGAAAAGCACACAGCAGAATTCATATGGAAACACAATCACCTTCAATTGCATGAGGACACTGAAGAGGAAGTGCAGTTAGAGAATTCTCACTTCCTAATTCCAAGCCCTATCAGAAAGCTGCAGTAACTAAAATAGCATGTCACTGGCATCAGGAGCTGCACCACTGTAGAGATACAGAGCCACAAAGTGGGTGTGGAGTTCAGAAATAAGCAGAGACACTTGTGACTATGTACAAAGAGCTCTTACTACTGAAGAACAAGAGACATACGATCTACTGTAAAAAGGACTTAAATATAAACATTTCTCCAAGAAGATGCATGAATGAGCAATAGCACACGAGAAAATTACCAACATCAGTCATTAGGGAAATGCAAGCAAGTTTCCAATGCCTCATTTCTGCTGAATGTCACCTCTTTTCTCCTACAGAGTCAAACATACAGGTTTCCAAGGATTTGTCTGCCCATGAAACAGACCAGGGAGCAAAGATTTCATATCTCCTATGCACCCTCAGAATGGGTCCCAGAAGAGCTAGAGAGAGAGTTGTCTGTTGGTGGTAATTTGTCTCAGGGACTAGTGAAAAATTCTCCATGCTTTCTGGAGAAGAGGAGAGAACATAGTAAGGAAAATGAAAGATTGAAAGTGAAGTTGGACGCTTGTTCTGCACCTTTAAAACTTCATGTTTCTCAACTGAGTCTCTAAACTGTCAAACTTAGATGGTTGAGGGAGAAGTAAGTGAAATTGTTAAGTATAATCAAATACTGAGAGCAGAGAAATCAAGGAAAATAAGAAAGCAAGGAAGGGAAGGGAAAAAAAGGAACACAGCAAGCAACTGCATACAAGGTGAAATGGGGCTGCACATCCTAGAAAGCACATGGGTGGGTATTCCTAGGAGAGTATTCATAATTAGATCATTTATAAATCTAAAGACCTTAGAGAATATTGGATTCCCATTCTGCATTATTTAGAAAAGAACAATATTAACTCATCTTCTAATTAGATACTTTCAAAAATGTAATCTTTGTAACTGAGTATCATAATAGAGCCTTGTACTGAGTTTCATTCCATAGTAAATTACCACTGCAGAGCTAAAGTTATTTCAGAGAGCAAACTTTTTGTTAAGTGCACGATACAGTAAGATTTTATTTGGGATTTATTACTAAGTCAAAGTAGAGAACAGAAAATATAAGTAGATTTATAACATTTATATTCTAAAAAGGCCTGTGATCATTAACATGTCTTTAAAATCAGTTATGGATTTTCAATTTGGCTTTCTTTCTTTAAATTTTGTATATACTTACCTGAGAATGTAAAGAACAGTTCATTTTGCAAACCAGCCTTTTGCATTTTGATGCGATGGCACTGAGACTTAAGTAAGGAGATCTCACATGAAAGGTCATGAACCAATTTTCTTAAAATCTGAAGAAGTTTCTTCTCAAAAGAAATATTATAGATACTGTTGCAGGGAGCTGCATGATATCGAGCTGTAAACTGGTAATAATAATGAGGCTCACGATAAGCTATAGAGATTAAATGGAGAAGTACACAAACATGATTATTCAAGTAAATAAAATGAATACTGCAACTCTTTGGGATAAATCATTATTTGGGATGTGTTTTACATATGGCTATGTTCACTTCCACCTAAAAAACACTTTTCTAACAGTTACCAAGTGCCAAATACTATAGTATAGGCACCTTACAATTACTGACTCACCTAAACCCATTTCTGTTTGCACATGAAACGGGTAGAGGTTTCCTGGGCAATTAGAAGCTGTCTTGTCTCCACAGTGAACACAAGATCAACAGTAGCTAAGAAGGTGAATCTCTAAGTAAGAACTGCATGCTAAGCTTCTAGTGGGTCCCAGGGATGTCGTTGTTAAAATGCACAAAGTAAAATACAGAAGTAGTAATTTTGTTAATTAAAAGAGACGAGAAATAGAAAAATCACATGTAAAACAAAACTGTAACAATATTTCAGTATTTAAAAAAATTATGAAAAGTTGAAACACAAATTTACTTCTTACCATATACAACATATTTCAGTTGAAGATTTTTAATAGGATCCTCCACATTAGCTCTATACTTGAGGAAACAAGTGTAAACCCCACTCATCGTCTCCTCGAAGTTCTGGAACACAAGGCTTCCGGTGGAGGTTATTTGCGCGGTGCTATTTTCTAGTAAAGGAGTAATACAGTTGTTTCAGTTACATGAGACAGATAAAACACTAAGACATTTTTCAAGCAGAGAAAAACCAACAATGTTTGCCTCCACAGTCACGGAAAGGAGCTGGGGCATAGCCAGCCCTTGTAGCTGGTGTTTGGTGACAGTGAGGGCCGGGATGATTTCATGTGTCAGGCTTTCACCAATCACAGTTCATCAATAGTGTGGCTGTCTCAGTGGTAAGAGACTGACAAAGACATGGCACGTGTGTTCTTAATCTGCCCTTTACACTGAGCAGGGCACTATCAAAGTATAGTGCATATATATGTGTACATGTATGTACAATGTGTATATACATGTTATACCCATGGCATATATAAAGTGTACATATACGAAGTCTATATTTTATGTGTTTAGATAAACTGTAATACATTTTAATGATGAGTTACAGCTCCGTAAGCTTACAAAGTACATATGAACCAGAGAAAAGAGTACACCTAGAACAAAGGCTAGCAAAGTCAAGTCATTAACAGCTAGAGATTTCATGCAGCTACACAAGACACAGATAAAAGCTGAGTTATAACCTTGAGAATTACAGGAAAAAAACCAAAAAGACCAGCAGACCACCCACCTTGCCCCAGGTCACATAGCCCTGGAGTTGGGCCTTGCTGCAGTGAGGATGGGATGCAAGCTCCCTTTCTCCTCAGTATGCCTGTAACATCACACGGGAGGAAAGCCATGCTGAAAATGGACAGTGCATTTGCCTGTGAGGCCTTTGGACCTGGGCTGAAGGACTACCTTTCTCCTCACGCTGTGTAACCTTAGGTGACCACTTTATCTTTGTGAAGTCCAGCTCCTTCCTGTGCACAGAATATGACAGCTTATCTCGCTGGATTATTCTGCCTAACAAATGCAACACCTATTAAAGTACCTGAAAAAGTTATAAGTCATTAAGCAAATAAAATGCAATTCTGAAAGTTCATCACTACAATGCTGTATTTGAGCAGACTTAATGTTTATAAAGTTAAGTCAAAATGTTTCTTCAAACTAAGACAATAGGTAAATGTGCTTAGTGCTGAAATTTTCCTTATTGATTTTTAAATAAATTTTTATTTAATTTCTAGTACATGCAAAGCCCAGCCTCAGATATTGAGGGAGAAATGAATAGATGGACACACCCACCCTCATGAAATTTACACAGAGCATTATCCTTGGAGACCTCCCATTTCTGAATCTTGGATGAAGCTGAAACATGTGACAGAAATTTAGAATGCATTTCTATTGTAATACCATCTCTTCATGACTATTTTTTGATAAAATATTATGTTTTTCCTATCATGCTGATTCTTTCCTAAAACAGAGTAGTAGTTTGCAAGTGCTTGCCATATATTTCAGCAGAAATAAAACTTCATAATAATACAATAAAACATGTCCATAAAAGTTAAAGAAATTTGAGAGTACCACATTATCAAAGATGCTATGTATTCACTGCAGTAATTTGAAAGCTTTCACATCAGAAGTATCAATAAATGTATAAAATACATATTTGATGGCTGTAAAATGTTAAGTGTTATGAGAGCCAGAAAACTGGGGAGCGAGCACTCTATAATAAGATGCCCTCTGGGTACCTTGTTAAAAATATTGAATAATACACTGTGAAAGGATATCCAGAGGACTCCATGCCAAGTACAAAAATTCACTGTATAATTCTTGTATCACTGATCATTCCATTGACCCTTAAACAACTAAGTCTGAGTTGAAATGCTCAGACCCAGAAGCCATGTACCTGGCATGGATATATAAGGTAGCATAAGAAATCGCTCAACCACACATATTTAATAAACAACTGGTTCATTAAAGGTGGTACGTACTTCCCTCCTAATTCGATTATCTAAAAGTTCACAGAGATAGACAGGTTTTAGAGGAGTCATGTCTTAGAAATCTAAAATTATATGACAGAAAGTTAAGCACAATTTAATTACAGCTTATTTTCAAAAATAGGTTTGTACTTCTGGTTTCTGCTCAGATATGAAAAGGGCATATGCAAGCATCAATGTCAACATTACAGAATGGAAATCCTAGAAAAAACTGCGACGAACAACTTTTCTGGACCCATTACAGAATGGAGGTGACAGAGCAAATCTGAGGGGAGACAACTGGCAGGTAGAGCTGGGACCTGGCATGCACTTCGCTGTCATCAGAGTGGGTGAGAAGACTCAGTCAGATGGTGCAAAAGTGGTATAAGCCAAGTACAGACCCACATGAGTGGGCAAAGCCCTGGAGCACAGACAAGGGGAGGTACCTCATCTACACACACCTGCGCACACCCACAAGGAAGATTGGGGCCTCTGGGGCAAGTTCCCCGGAGGGAGGTGCTACACTGAAAACTGCACTGCAATCCTGAGGTTAGAGCATCAGAATTCCTTGGCAATCAGATGGATGGATGAATGGATGGATGGACAGACAGATAAATTATGAGATATAGATATACTTTTCATTGAATACATTTAAGACATATCTATTTCATTATGATAACTGAAACAAAATCCTACCTGAAACAATTTTTCCTTTTGGCCCATGCCACTGGAATGATGGGTCTACCAGCTCAGCATTCCAAAGCTGTTGGTTGGCACACAGCACGTGTGGACTCCGCTGATGGAGCGTGACATAGACACTCACTGGAAATGCAACATGAAAATGTGCCAATAATATTTCATGTTCTGTCTTTCTCTGTAATACCTTACATTTGTAGAGTTTGTGTAACATTCTCTTACAGGATTTTCTGGAATTAACGTTTCATTTACCTGATAAGAACTAAATTACATTGCATCTATGTACTGAACATTAAAAACCATGCATTATGTTTTGTTTGCCTGAGGGTATGTCTGTAGATATATGTGTGTGAGTGCGTGAGTGTGAGCGTGTGTGTGTGCATGGCCAACTTGAACAAAATGTGTTGGTTCTTTTTATTCAGAACTGACTTTATTCTCAGGGTATAATTTCAACTACAGAGTACTAAGATAATATTAAGATAATTCTATATCTTAGTTTATCTCTTTTGCCAAGACATTAAATGTAGATGTTGTTTAGATTAGAGCAATAATATATTATTCATAAGGATACAACACAGTGTACTGAATAAAAAAATAAAGTGATTAAGAAGTCAACAAATATTACTTTGATTTTAAATATTAAGCATTTTGACACACTTTGCTTTAAAATTTAAAGACCCATGATAAGCAGAAGTAATATTCTTTCAGAAATCAAAAGGAACACTGTAAAGATTAAATTGTAAGCTTTTAGAAAAGTCTCTAACAACTTTTCAGGAACTGCATGCCAACTGTGCAGTGATTCACCATATGTAAAGACTTCTGTGATCCAATAAAATAAAAATTGTTTTTAAGAATCAAAATTCTCCTTAACTTTGAAGAGACTGCCTCTAAAGTTTTAAAAATTCATTTTATTGGTATACTTTTGATGTACATAATGATCACATTCATTATAGGAAATTTGTACCTGTACATAATATATCTTGATTCTTCTTTTTAAACAGTTAAAGTTTCACCACAACACAAGATGTTTACTGAACATGCAAACACACATGTACATACACATACCCACCCCCACACACATTTTCCCAGAAGCTTTGAAGATGCCTCTGTTCTTTGTTTGTTTTTGTCATAAATTGATAACGAATTTTAACAAATTTTTGTCTTGAGTTGATCATTTTGTTTTTTCTTTCTGAATATTTGAATTGAATCCTTGACATCAACATGATGCCTTCCTATAATGAATCAAATTGGTTGTGCTAATCATCATTGGATCCTGCCTTTAAAGCCCTCAAAGGACCAGTACAGCCAATATGGCAATTTTGAGCTTCTAGCCACTAAAACTGTGAGACAGTTCTGGGATACTTCTGTTGTTTAAGCCACCCAGTCTGTGCTGCTTTCTTTCTTTCTTTTTTTTTTTTTTTTTTGGTACCGGGGATTGAACTCGGGACCTTGCGCTTGTGCAGCAGGCAGCAAAACCACTGAGCTAAATCCCCAGCCCTGTGCTGCTTTCTCACAGCAGCCATAAGACACTAATATACTTGGTAAGAACCATGACCTTTCAGGATTTAACTTGCACAGTTCCCATCAGCGGCCCTCGCTCTGTCCCCCAGCTTTGCAATAGCCCTGAAAACTACCTTCTGACGTTAGAGTGGGAACCAGCAGTGTGGCGGCCATGAGAGGTGCAGTTGGGGTGGCAGTGACTTCAAAACCTCCTTCCCACAGAACTGAATTTATAAGACCTGTCCCGCAGGTTTTTGGGGGGTGTTTTTTGTTTTGTTTTGTTTGATGCTGTTGTTGTTTTTTTGAGTCAAGGTCTCACTGTGTAGTTCAGGCCAGGCTGGTCTTGAACACACGATCTAGTTCAAAATCATGGGCATCCTCCTGCTTCCGCCTCTGGACTGCTTGCATTACAGGCGTGCTCCACCATACCCAACAGCACGTTTTTGAATCCCACTTGCAAGGTTGTTTTTACTCAGATTTTGTGAGGTTCTGACACAGTGGGTAATAGGTAGGGTAAACAGTAAGTTAACCAAAAGCCCTAAGAGAAAATGCTAAAGCATGACATATCCACAGGAATTTTGAAAAGTTCTGACACATTCCTTGGAAAATAGGCAGCCACCTACATGCACGGCCAGGATAGTGTCCATGCTCAGGAAACACCAGGTGGCCTAAAGTCCTCAGTTCTGACTGAAACTGGGGTTCTGCAGAGCATAAAGTGAAGGGTAAGGTAGGGTCATCCACTGCCTGGCTAAAATTAAAGGCATGCCTCAGTATGCACACAGAGATGCTCAGCAAAGACTAATGAACTAACTGGAGCCTGGTGCTTAGTGAAATTTCTGTGCAATCATTAGTCTAAGAAAGCTGCACAGTGACTTCAGTGGCTACCGATGATAAAGATTGCATAATTTACAAAATTAGTTCAGAAAAGTCACTAATAAACTCAGCGTCACATTCTGAGAATGAAGACTTACGTTTACAGAGTTGGTACACTATATTACTTAAAATGTCAGGTTTTCAAATTAAAATTACAACATGCAAAAGAAGAAAGTATAATCATGTGTATGAAAATAAAGAGCAGCTATTTGAAACTGAGCCCGAGAAAGATCAACTGTTGGGCTACCTGGAAAAACACATTAAATGAGCTATTTTAACTCTGGCCCAAGAAGACTATGGCTGAAGTACTTAAGACTATGGGGCATCTCTTCAAATACAGAATATCAGTGGAGTGCAAAAATTATAAAAATGAGCTCCCCAAAATCTGTATGAAAATATACTAACTGAAATGAAAAATTCGCTAGACGGAATCAATTCCAAGTTGAACAGGTAGAAGAAATCAGTAAATTTAAAGGTATATCATTTTGAGATTATCTAATCTGAGGAACAGAAGGAAATAAAAGATTAAAGATAAATGAACAGACTACACCAGGCCAGTCATCATATACTGGCACATGTATAAGGACAGTCCCAGAAAGAGCAGAGAGGGACACAGAATATTTGAAGAAATAATGAGAAAAATTTCTCAAAATGGATGAAAAACATAAACTCAATGAAGAACCCGAGAAGCTCAATGAACTCTAAAATAATAAGATTAAAGACATCTACACCTAGATGTCAATCTTTAAACAAAGGTTGTTTATAGACTTTGCTCTATAAACAAAGAAACACAAAAGCAATGGAGAGCAGCAACGAATCACATACATTGATAGCTTATTTCTCATTAGAAGGCATAATGAAATAGAAAATTATGAATAAATCTAAAATAAGTAATTAAATTAGTTTGTAAAACTTCCACCAAGGAAAATCCAGCACAGATGAATTCACTGAAGTTACCAAATAAATAAAATAGAATAAACAGTAATCCTTCACAAACTCTAAAAAAGTAGGAAAGGGAAAATATCCCAACTTACACTAAAACCAAAATCAAAGAAATCCAAAGAAAGCTATAGACTTTCTCTCATGAATATACATATAAAAATTCTCCAAACACTAGCAACCAAATCCAGTACCATCAAAAAGCACTATACATCATAGTCAACTGAGATTTATCCCAGGAATGTAAGGCTAGGTCCAAATACAAAAGAAATGTAATACATCATATAACTCAAAAAAAGATGAAAATATATCATCTCTATGGATGTAGAAAAAGCTTGTGATAAAATCCAACATCCTTTCACAATAAAATCATTCAACAAACTAGGAACAGAAAGGAACTCCCTCAAAACTGATTCAGCATACCTTAATATCTATAAAAACTCAAAGTTAACAACATACTTAATGGTAAATCGTAAACCTTCCCTTTCCCCTAAAATAGGAACAAGAAAGATTCTTTCATGAGTACTGAACTGGATTTTCTAGCTGAAGCAATTAGTAAGAAAAAAAATTGGACAGAAGAAATATAATCACCTCTACCTGCACAGGTCAGGATCTTCTATACTGAGAATCCCAAAGAGTCCACGCCTCAAAATAGAAGTAATAAGTGAATTAAGGAAAGTAGCAGGTTGTTTTGACATCAATATGAAAACATTAATTGTATTTCCATAAACTGGCAATGAATAATCCTAAAACTGGGTAAAATCCTTCCATTTAAAACAGGATCAAAAATAATAAAATATTTAGAATTAAATTTAATAAAAGAAACATAAGACTTGTACACTGCAAAGTAAAAAATATCACAAAAGGAAATTAAAGTAGATTTAAATAAATGGAAAGACATTTCACATTCATGGATTGGAAGAATTAAGATTGTTAAAGTGCCAAAAATTAATCTAAAAATTCAGAGCCTATTAAAATCCCAGTAGATATTTTTGCAGAAACTGACAGTTTGATTATAGAATGAATATGAAATTGCAAGGGACTAACAGGACTCAGAATATCAAATTTGAAGTACTTATGTTTAATGATTTCAAAACTTATTATAAAGCAAGAACAATCAAGACAGCATGGTAGTCAGGATAGACATACAGATGAAGAGAATAATATGTAAACCCTATAATAAACCCACACAACTGTGGTTAATTGTTTTAATAAGATTCCAAGACAATGCAATAAAATGTAAAACAGTCTATTCAATAGACAGGGCTAGAAAAATTGGATAACCATACATTAAAAAATGAGTTTGATCTCTATCATGCATCATGACAAAATTAGCAAAATGGATCAAAACACCTGAATCAAACACTAAATAAATACATTTACCAGGAAACAAAGGAATAGAACTTTGTGAGCATTTATTAGGGAATAATTTCTTAGATGTAGCAACTGATACGTCAGAAAAAAATAGAAATTAGACTTTATCAGAGTTCAAAATGTGTATCTCAAAAGTCACATTAAGAAAGCCAAAAGAACAATCCTCAGAATAGGAGAAAATATTTGAAAACTGTTTACATGATAAAGGTCTACTAGCCAGAATATATCCAGAACTCTACAACTCAACAACAACAAAAAACCAAAGGAGAAATAGGCAAAGGACTTCAATAGGCATTTCTGCAAGGAAAATACCCACATATCCAAAATACACACAAAGAGTCACAATATCACGAGTCATTAGAAAAACAAACCTCAAAAGCCAATTAGATACCACTTCACACACTGTAAGAAAAAATGAAAATCACAAGCGGTGATGTAGATATAGAGACATCTGAGCCCCCAAACATTGCTGATGTGAAAGCAAATTAGTTTATGCTCTTTGAAAAGTGGTTTGGCAGTTCCTCAAAATGTAAAACACAGAATTAACACATTACCCAGTAATTCTACTTTATAACCATGAGAAGTGAAAACATACATTCACATACGACAGAAGATTATTCAGCAATACACAGAAATGAAGTTCTTATATATTCTATAGAATGGATGAAGCCCAGAAACATTAAACTAAGTGAAAGGACCTAGATTCAAAAGGTCACACAGTATATAGTTTCACTTATGTCCAGAAAAAGTAAATTAAACAAAAAGGAAATAGATCAATGGTTTCCATGGGCTGCAGAAGTACTGGTCAGTGAGTATAGTGTTTCTTCTGAGAGTGATGAAAATATGAAATTAGACAGTGGTGATGACTTGTGAACACAAGAAAAACAATTTAATTGTACACTTTAAAGGAAGAAATTTGTGGCAAATGAATTTATTTCAATAAATGCAAAAAAGTTTCAGTTGCAACTCATATGACTATTATAAACTCTTGAAAATCCAAAAGCTTTATGATATGTAGATCTCATTTGAAAAATGTTTCAGCATAAACTGTCCACATTTAATGATATAGCTAATATTATATAATAACAAGCAAAACCACTATAGATAGCAACTATAGCTAACTTTTAGAAATAATTATTTGGGGGCTGAGGATTTAGCTCAGTGGCACCGCACCTGCCTTGCAAGTGCAAGGTCCTGAGTTTGAACCCCGTTACCAAAAAAGAAGAATTATTTTTGTACACTTAAGCAATTACAACATACAGAATTAGAACTTAATGAATATAAATATATAAATTATTTTAGTTCATTTCTGCAGAAGCAAAAGGACCTTATGGGACTAGATTAACTGAGGGGCATTAGTCTTTCGGACAAGATTATTAAAAGTTAAACGAATGCTAGTAACTTCCTTTAAATTACTGAACATCTACTTATGAGTACCTGGAAAATGTGACGATCCCACTATTTTCACTGTATCCTGAGTCAAGCGAAAACTTCTCGGCAATCGAACTAAATATCCAACTGTGGGGAAAAAAATGGCCAACAGTCTGCCTCATTACATATTCCAAAATGTTAAAAATAGTATATCTGAAATTTCCTCAAGGGAAAAACCATGAACCAATCTTCTCGGACATCTGATTTTGGGTTTCCAACTGTACTCCCCTTCATGTGTCCTAATGAATCTAATCTGCCTGCTGTTTCTCCCTATTATAGCTCACCTGAGGCTTTTTCTATAGCAACATAGGATGCTTTTAAATCCAAGTCCCTTGCTTTTCAAGACTGGAGTCACAAATGCTCCCCCTTCAAACCTCATGTCTATCCATATTTTTCATCTGACATGGTATGCCACTAGCATCTGTCTTATAACACTCATTATACTTTGGAATATATTTATGCACAAACATAATTTCCTCACTAGATTATAAATTCCATTGATGGAAGCATCAATATTTGTGAATTTACGAGAGCTAACACCAAGCACTGTACCCTGTGCCTAACAACTATTAAAGAGTAATTGCGAAATATATTCTGGTATTCTTCATTCATCATTGGATGAGCAGATGTTGATAGGCATAATAGGAAGAACAGAAAAAGTGAAAGAGGCTATATAAAAATGCAATACTATAAGGCATTATACCTAAGTAACCTTAACAGAAGAAGAGTAAAATGCAAAGGAAAGGATATGATATTAGAAGCCAGATAACTTGAGTTTAAATCCAAATTCTGCCACAAACTGATTTTAGGGAAATCACTTTAAACTCTAAGAGCTGCAGTTTCATATTTGCAAAATCAGACTAACAATAATTCCAGCCTTATAGAATCATTGTAAGAATTGAGTGGAATATTGTATAAACTGTAAGTTCCATTTAAGTATCGGGCCTTCACTATTCATATTTACCTATCTATATTAACCTATTGACTGCTTACCTACTTCTTATAACCTCAGAGGTCTACTCTTGTTAATACACCAAAAGAAAGCCAGGTAAGCTTTCAAAACAAAAGCACACTCTTTCACACCTAGGTATAAGACCATGAACCACATTCCAAAACATCTTTCCCTAACAGGACAACTAAAGGCTATTGGCTATTCTCCTAGAGCAATCCTTGGAATCTGGATGCGCGGGTTTTGGCACATTTGTTAATCTGCATCCATTCCGATTCTTTCTTTCCTTTCTCCATCCTATAGCATGGTTACTGCCACATTTCTTCTACATTTATATTCTTGCAGGAGTTATAAGGCAGAAAACGTCTTTTTGGTTGAACAACAATTGGCCTGAATTTTCCCTTCTTTCTTCAGAGATTTTTGTATCATAAATAATTCAGTCCTTCAGACGTCAAAACTCCAAACGGATCCTGCAGTTTACATCGAAAACCAATAGATGGAGCTCCACTACGGGGGATATTTAAGAGCTGCAGGAAGCCTACTCATTGTGAAATACTCAATACATCCTTAGAATCCACTGAAACACAGACCCGGCCAACGGCCCAAGGATTCAATTAGAAAATTTATTAAGCAGCTGAATTTCACACTCCATCTGGGGCTGTCTGAGTGGTCTGTTCTATCTGTACATCGTTAGCTTTCCCGCCCTGCTCGCTGGGTGTTGGAGGACGCAGCTTTGCCTCGCAGGAACCAGTTGTTCTCAGCAGGAGCCGCGGCTGCCGGGCGACGGCGCCCCTCACCTGAGGCGGGCGCCCGCACCAGGAAGGCGGAGAACAGGAAGATGGTGGCCCGGGAGAGCCGGGAGCCCCCGCCCCGAGCCCGCCGCCAGCCACGCCACGCCCGGCCGGCGGCCGAGGCCTCCATGCCACGCCGCAGCCGCCTGCCCACCCTCCGAAAAGAAGGTCGTTACGCGACGCGCGCCCACCCGCCCCCGGAAGTTAGAAGGAGGCCTACCGGAAGAATGGCCCGGATGCTCGCGCAGCCATTTCCGGCGGACGCGTCGGCATTTCCGCTAGAAACTAGGCTGCAATATCGCTGGCGCGTGGACCTGACTCCCGACGACAGGGAGGGAGGGACGGTCATATCTGGCGCTGAGCATCCCGTGGGTCTTTAAAGCAGCCACGTTGCTAGGGTGGGGAGGGGGGGACACTGCAGAGCAAGAGCGACTTATTGAAGAATTTGCAGCCTAGAGAGGAACCCTGAACCCCAAAGCCTGTCCCTTTACCTTTGGGTGACATCTGTGGACTGAAGGAAGCCTTTTTCTTTTTACTGGAAATTACACCTAGAGTTACATACTTAGCCCTCCACTCCGTTGTTGTTGTTGTTAGGTTCTTGCTAAATCACTTAAGTTGTCAGGGCTGGGTTTGAACTTGTTGTCTTCATTCCTCAGTCTCCCAGTGTTGAGATTATGTGTCACCAGGCCCAGTCTGGAAGACCCTTTATATAGAAACTGGTTATATACTCTCAGACTTTGGGAGTCAAAGTCTAAGCAGCAAATAGAATTTATGAATTAGTACACAGACAGCCCTCAGAGTTTGCCTGAACCTTGTAACATCAGTAACTAGCATGTTCCTAATGTGTGGTGCTTCCTGGAAGACAACTGCAGTGCACACCTTGTGGCAATTTAAAGGCAATGCCTTTAGTTCCGAGGAGAAGCTCAATGGAAGCATGAAGGACCATAGAGGAAATTGATTTCATGCAAAAATCATCCTGGGAAGTCATCTTTCATCACCCAAATTCAGAAAGAAGAAGAAAAAAAAACATAGAAAAGCGCCTATGAGCCAAAGACACCATTTATAGGGAGAACATCTTACAGAGAAATTGGAGGAAAAATTTTAAAAAAGGAGTAATGCCCTTCTCCTTTTCTGCTTCCGGAAGGGTTTCCTTAAGGCAATAGCTATGATAGATGTAAATCATATACAGTGGGTGAAAATTAAACATGGAGATTTGAGCAACTAAATATAATACAATCTGTTGTCACCTTCTGTATGAAATGAATGAACTTAGAAACTCACTGGATATATTCTGTATGCTTTGGATAAACTATCTCATCAGGGACTTCAAACAGGCAGCCACCATCTATCACACCCTCCCCTGGTGTTAGTACATTTCTAAATTTTAATGGTTTTAGGTGGGATATAGACATTATTATCTGACCACATTTAAGCACATGCTGTCTTATAGTTGGCTTGATTTATATGACTTATATGTATCTAGCCCTTCTGGAATTTTGCATGATTTCCATGTTTGCTTCATTAAGGATGATGTGAGCTTTTATCCCCATACTCTAATTTATGGAATGTTTTTGGTAGCTATTTTTAGGCAAGATCAAATTTTCTATTTGAAAATAAGTTTAAAGTGAGCTGCTATATCAGTCATTTAGATGAGATCTTTTAATGTGGGCTAGTAATTGATAACTTCTTGTAGTTTCCTGAAATAATTTTAAAATGCTCATGGCTCTTGTTTTGGGCATCATAGTAGCGTTAAAGTAAGAATAATTTAGAACACTCAAATGAGCCTTGCCTTTGACTATAAGTTATCAATTGCTTTCCTTAAAAAATTAGGTATATCAACTTAATTTTAGTATAATACAAGTTTCTTTTTTGCAGTCCATTTAAGCTTAACGTTTAGATAGGAGGTTATGTCAGCTACATACTTCATTCTAACTACATATTTATTGTTTAAAAATGTATTGTCACTAGATCAACTGCTTAGTACTCCTTAACTAAGTACCATTTTACCTTTAAGATATTGACTTATGAAAAAAATGAAAATAAGTAACCTAGTTTTCCTGAGTATAGGAGGTAAAAAGTATCTTGAAGTTGTTACTGCCAAGATTAGTTTTTGATTTTCCTAAGAATTGCATTATGAGGTACATATTTAGTTCTGTGCATTAGAGTTCTAGCTGTTGCCAAGCAACAAGAATTCTGCTTCTCTTTTTCTATTCTGTTACTGCCCTATCCTTCCTTTGGTGGAGAAAAAACACCTTTTACCTTAAAAAATACTACTCTACCAATATTTAGAAAGCCAAATCAATAATTTCATGTTACTTTAGCTGTTGTCTTCAATTATTAGATATACAAGAGTTTTTATAAAGAGAAAAGGTTCATCTGAACAATGTAATTTACCAACTTCAAAAATTACAAAAGGCTGTGGATATGGAAGTCCAGTACAAGTCTGGAAAGATAAGTATCCCTGAGAAGTTTATCTTTTCAGGGAAAAAGACTGTTGAGAATATAGATTACCCACACTACTGTGAACTCTTAAGAAAAATGAACATGCCTTTTGTGAAAGGGTTTGAGGACAGACATAACTATGGCAGATTTGAAAAGAAAAGCAACCCTACTTTTCTTAAATTTCACCCTTACCCCCGTTCAGTACTGCCAGACTATCATTTGCATTA
This sequence comes from Heterocephalus glaber, assembly GCF_000247695.1. Next base: position 4,027,335 of record NW_004624740.1, on the reverse strand, counting down.
CCCTTATCCACCATCATTTGGCCCGAATTATGCATTATTTCCACTTCGGGATGATGTCCCCTTAGAAGACCCCTGTGCAAGGTTTGTGAGTCCTGGTGGTGATGCTGACTTGAAACCCGGCACTGGCAGAGCCATACCAAACCTGGTGGATTTCAGTGACGTGAAACCTCAACACAGAGTTCCTAGACCTGACACAGGATTTTGATCAAAAATCAAAAGGCAGATGATACTGACACAAGAACTCCAACAGGACAGGAGATGGAACTCCAGGAAAGTACCAGATGTTTCCATCAGAGCAAGACTTGGAGGTAAATAAAGCAACTTGGATTTTATGTCTTAAATACTCCAGTGAGGGAGAAGAGCATGGCTATCACAATTAGAATTTTTGCAGTAAAATTAGCATAAAATGATAAGGTATTACTTTTATATTACATTCAACATTTTAAGCAAGCCATAGCAAGAATGATAAGATGTATAAGCCTACTTGTAAAACCAAATTTAGCTTAAAAAGAAAAGATGATTTGTTGGGTTAAGTAATCAACACAAAGTGTATAACATAAGTTATTATAGGCTTATTTTACTACAAGAAGATTTACGTATCACTTTGATAACTGTAGCAAGCTTCCTTCTCTGTATCTCTCCCTTGGAAAAAACCTTCTGATGGTTATGAGATTACATGGGCTAAAATAAATTTGGAAAGAAGGTGACAGTAATTGTGTATGTCCAGTAAGAACAAGGGTTGAAGAGAAGCAATCCCTGCAAAAATAGTGTCACAGTCCTGGATGAGGGATGAATGATTTTTTTTCATGATTTTGTTTTATTTTATTATTGGCTAGAAAGATGTTACAGCCAAAAATAGCAATGACATTAAAGATCCTGTGTTTTCAATACACAAATGTATACCTTCTGGGAGCTGCCCTGGTGTGGCCTCCACAGGCCACGCTACTCCTCCTCTGGAAACATCCTGTCTTAGCTATTGTACTCTTGAAGAGCCTGAGCTATGAAGAGCTTGCCCAAGTTTTGGGTGGTGAACTCTGATGTTCTGGAAGTATGTGTTAATCTGGCCTGCAATGAGCAGCGAATCCATCCTCGCAGGGGCCTGGTCTGGCTTGAAGAGTTTGGACAGATCTTCCTAGGGGAGCGGGATTCTTCTGGACTCTGGGATGCATATTTTCCTGCTGGTGACGCTGCTGGTACTGGTGTTTCTGCTGCTTCTGTTTGCTAGTATTCCTCATGTACATGTTGTATTTGACTATGTTATGGCTCATTTCATCCACTCTGTCCATCAGCAACTGCAGGTTCTTTCCCAAACGATTGCTGCTAGCAAGGCTGAGCAAATCATGCTTATCTGCTACAGCTGACTTCTTCTCCAGCTCCCACATTAGGACACTGATCAGACGTAAATTTTTAATTACAATCGGCACTTCTTCAAACATATGCTCAAAGATGATATTTACCTTTTTCAATGCTTCAGGGAAAAATCCTTCTCTTTACAAACTTAAATCATTTTAGGAGTCATTCTGTATGCCTTTAGCGAGAGAGACCCTTGCCCAGTTTTTATGGGATCATAAATGAGAACTACAGATTCTTCAATGGCGTGTTGGTAACTGAGCTGAGAATCCAACAGTGCCTGGTAATGAAGGAGCCATAATACGTGGACAGCTACCAGCCCATGTGGAGATGGTCGATGTTTATGTGGCAAAGGCTCCACATCATTTCCATCTGAAACCAGACTTCATCAAACTCAGCATCATCCTCTGTGTGCTGGGGGAAAGGGAACCAATTGGTAATTTCAAGTCGATCTTTTACAACCAAGCCCAAAACCACTCCTTGAACCACCTCAGTTCCTTGTCCTTTTTCTTGATAGTGTTTGATTATCTTTAATACTACCAAGCCATCTATCTGCACTTGCTTCATGGCCGAATCTCCAGAGCCACCTTTGCCTTGGCCTTTCCCCACCGCACCGGAGGTAGAACCCAAAGAGGCAGTAGTAGAGCCTGCACCTTCCTTGCAAGAGGCCATCTTTCCAGCCAACAGGAAGAAAGAGGAGATGGATGATTCTTTACTGACATCAGCCAAACCTTCTCTGAGAGCCATGAGCCTGGGCCCAAGCAGTGAGACCTATCTCCAAAGGAAACCAGGGGGACAGTTTCCTATGTGAAATTGTGTTTGACAGGCAGGGAGTAAGAAAAGATTCCATCTGAGAAGGAAAGGACTTCCTAGTGTTTTGTTTAGGATTTTTGAATCACTATTCATCAGGGATGTTTGAAATTTTATGTGGTCTTTGTCTGGTTTTGTTATTAGGGCAATGTTGGCCTCACAGATTGACTTTGAAGTAGGCTCTTCAATTTTCTTTGAAAAAGTATGAGAAAAATTGGTGTGAATTCTTTACATGTTGGATAGAACTCTCCAGTGAAACTGTCTGCTCATGGACTTTTATTTGTTATGAGGGTTTTTTGTTCTGTTTTCTTTGTTTATTATTGATTCAATCTCCTTACATAGCTCTAGGTCAGTTCTTTATTTCTTTATGATTCAGTTTTGGTAGATTGTGTTTCTAGTAATTTGTCTATTTCATGTAGTGTACTCAATTTGGTGGTGCCCAGTTATTAGCTCTTTTTAATCCTTTTTTGTTTCTGTAAACTTAGTTGCAATGACTTCTCTTTCATTCCCGGTTTTACTTATTTGATTTATTTTTTTATCAGTCTGTCCAAATACTCATCAATTTTGATGATGTTTTCCAAGAACCAACCCTTGTCTTTATTGATTTACCTCTGTTATGTTTCCATGTTCTGTTTATGTTTACGTATGCTCTAATCTTTGTTATTTCCTTTCTTATTCTAACTTTCGGATTATTTTCTTCTTTTGTAGCTCCTTGACATGTAACTTTCAGTTTATTTGGAGTCTTCTATGTCAATGTAGATATTAACTGCTATGAACTTTCCTCTTGGTTCTGCTTTTGCTACACCCTGTAAATTTTGGTACCTTGTGTTTTCACTTCCTTTTGTATGAAGTTAATTTCTTTTTTTTTCTTTGACACAATGAAAACTTCTTTAATAGTAATTTCTACATATTTGTGAATTTTTCCATCTTTCCTTGTACAATTGATTTCCAGCTACATTCCATTGTGATCACAGAAGATTCTTGGCATAATTTGGGTTTTAAAATTGTTAAGACTCGTTTTGTGACTTAAAATGTGATATATCCTGGAGAATAATCTATGAGTTCTTGATAAGAATTTATATTATGCTGCTGTTGGATAGAATGTTCTATATATGTTTGTTAGATCCATTTGGTCTATATGTTATTTGTGTGCTCTGTTTCCTTGTTGATCGTCCATCTGAATTCCTTTTTCATTGTTGAAAATTGGGTAGTGAGATCTCCTACTATTCTTGTATCACTGCCTCCTCTCTCCCTTCAGTTTTGATGCTCTTGGCCTCATTGAGTCTCTTCATGGCCATTATTTTGGATTATCTGTCTGGAAAATTATGGCTCCATCTTTTAGGAAAATTTTCTGTGAATTTATCTTCTTCCCTTTTTTTAAGAAATTAAAAAAAAAATTTTTTTGTACTAGGGATCAAACTCGGGACCTTGCACTTACCAGGTAAGCAGCAGAACCACTGAGCTAAATCCCCGGCCCCCATCTTCTTCCCTTTTGTGGAGCATTTTTTGCCTGAGTCTTCATTTTCTCTCACTCTCTTTGTAGATGTTTGTGCAGTAGACAAAACAGGCACATCTTCTACTCTTCTTGAACTGGCCTCATAAATAAGAAGACTTCTCCTTGTCACCCTGGCCAGAGATTCTACCAGTTCTTTCCATCTTCAAGTATAGATGAGTGATGTGAATTTATTCTGCATTCTCTATGTTGAACAGGGAGTGAGCTATGGTTTCTACCAGTCCAAAATGCCATCCCATTTTCACCCATGAAACTATAGTGTGACAGAGAAACAGAGCCCAGGACTGGTAAGATAGGTGCTATTTCTTTGTTCAACTCCAAAGAAGATGAGGCACCTGACATACCAATGAATCAATTGTTTCTCTTCCAAGGTGAGAGCAGAGAGCTGAGATTTCTCACTTGCTCATTGTGCACTCTAGAGAGGAAAGATCTATGTCAGCATGTAGGCCAAACTTCCATCTCTTTTTTCTCTTGGGCTGATCCATTAGGGCTCCATGCTTGTTTCAATAGAAGCAATGGCTAGAACATGGGATCCCCTTTGCTAAAGTGTGAGTGCTGCACATGTGAACCAACCCTGTTTTTCCCCTGCTTGAACTTGGAAGTTAAAGGTCTTTTCCTGATTGTATGGCACAGCACCTGAAAGATAAATAAGAAGTTGTTCTAAGCCACTGAGTTCTGGATTGTTTCAAGGTAGCAGACACTGAAACTGGGTGGAGGCAAGGACATCATACTAATGTGATTCTGATGACATGGCTGTAATTCCTCATCCTGTTTCCTTTCTCCTCCTCTGACTAAAAATTAAGAGTTTTTTCTTCTTTCTTCCTTCTCCAAAACAATTAATTGAATGGCTACAAATAAGATGGATACCACAGAGTCTTACCTTGCGGTTTTTGCATGATAGATTTGTAAAGGATTTCCCTTTCCCTAATATGTCATGAATAGAAATTGTCCATATGATACACCTTGGTTCTCATTTTTTCACCATTCCCCTTCCTTCCCTTCCACCCCTGCACCCCCAATTTACAAAAAAAAAAATGTTATCCAAACTGAATAATTTATTGCTGGTCAGAGGCTTGCCTTGTTTTACACTTAAGTAGAATTTACACTGTTTCCACAAATACCAGATATCAACATTTAAAGAATTTAATAGTGACCTATTCAATAAGGCAATCATCTTGGTAGCAAACTTTTATTTAAATCTTACATAACTCAAGCTTTATAAAAAGCTAACATAATTGATAATTGGGCTTTCCCTCTAAAGCCTTAGTATCCAAAGCTTGAAACGGTTAATTTAAAAATAAGCAAACAAAACAAAAAAACTCTGCGGCAGATCCTGCTGAAATACTTAAAAAAAAAGTCTAAATGAGCTTAATCTTTACCAAAGTTATTTTAGCTCAAAAGCTATAAAATCAAAGTTATCTTAATTCTACAAAGAAGGGAGAGGGTCTTCAACTTCGTGCCACCATTTTAGAACCTCATCTTTTTCATCAAATTTGGCCACAAGTCACATTTCCGTGTGCCCCTGTTCTCAGGAGATCTTAGAAGAAAGAGTAACTGCCTAAGCAAGTGGGAACATGTTCCACAATTGCGTGCACAGAACAGAGTTCTGGATTAATCTCTGGAACTTGGTCCAGGCCTTGACCTTGACCGAGATCCAGAACGGCATCCGAAGTTCTTTGTGGTGGAAGGGACATAGGCCGAGCCTTTGAGGGCGTTGAGTGGGATGAGACTGGCTTCTTGGTCTGGATTTTGACTTTATATCACCTTTTCCGTTTTCTTTGGGGGACTGAGATCAAGACTGAGACCTACTTCGGGATTTCTCAGACTCATCCTTAGATCTGCTTCAGGAGAGTGAATGGCAGCCCCGGTCGGACTTGGGCTTAGATGCGCTCTTTGATCCAGATTTCCTCCCTTTGGATCGAGAACGTGATCAACCTTTGCTCAGAGACCTGGGGTGGGAGTGACTTTTTGAGACACTTCGAGATCTGCTGCGTCGGCTCCTGCAACTCCTACTCCGTGACCTTGTTGAGGGCGTGACCTAGATGCGCTCCCCGAGTGAGCCCGCCTGTGGCCTGCTCGGGGTATCATCAGTAACCCTAATATTTCTGCCATTCGTTTCCCTACCATCCAGTTGATCCAAAGCGTGCTGCGTGTCAGAGTAGGAGCGAAATCCATCTGTGCTTTCTTTATGAGGATCCGCATGAGCGACTTCACCTGCTTGTTCTGTGAAATCCTTTAAGCCTCACCAACTGCAAGGACTGGAAAGATTTTCTGCACTAAGTCTTATTCTGTAGGAATAAGGCGTTCGTATTTGCCTCTACCAGAGGTTCTCCGACTGCTGTATCTGCCTCCACCACGGACCTGGGCCTGGTAGACGGCGTGGTCGGCGTGGGCCGGTCGTGAACAGGTCATTGGTTCTGGGGCGCGGCCCTCGAGCTCCCGAGGCCTACCTGTGTGTGAGGTTTGCAGAAAAGGCGCGGATGTCCTCTCCCTGACGCTGTAGCTCCCGTGTCCCATGCAGGCAGGGCCAAGAGGCAGGGCCTGAACTCGGCCTCACCCCGCAGCGGTGCAGAGCGCAGCCACACAATTACAAAACTTTCGCTTCTGTTTTTTCTTTCTTTTCTCACATTTTTTCCTTCCCTTCTTTCTTTTCCCCCACCCCCTCCCTTCTTCCCCTTCCATTTCTTGCTATTTTACAAATTCCCAACTATGAATGTGATTGTAATGTACACCTGAACTGTACCAGTAAACTTAATGCATTTTTTTAAAAAAGAAATTATCCATCTGGTTTTCAAAACCAAAATGACATGGGATTCAGTTCTAGCTTTGTCTGTTTGCCTCTCACTTCTGCATCTGTATTAGTTTTTCTTGCTACTACAACAAATTGCCACAAACTTAACAGCTCAAAAATTTAATTACTTCACAGTTTGCGGGAGGAAGTCAGATGTCTGTGGACCTGTGTCTTCTATTTCTGATCTAACATTAACAAAGTGTGATCTTGGCTCTTGCTTTAAGGTTCTGGGGGAAAATGCACCTTCAAAGCCATTCAGATTGGCACAGAATCCAGATCCTTGTGTCTAAGGTATCTATCTCCTTGTTCACTGCAGCCAGGGAACGAACTCTGCTCATAGGGGCTCCCCACTTCCTGCCTGGGTGGGCCGTCTCTAGCTTCAGTGTGAGCGAGGATATATGGAGGGCTCTGACATGCTGAGCTCTCTGACTGGCCCTTTGGCACTTATACACTATCCAGCATCCACTCATTCCCTATCCTCCTTTTGCCAGTCCTGTGTGCAGATTCCATCATGAGTTTGTGAGTCAGATACTGACTGAGATATTATCTTCTTTATGAGAAGGATATTATGCCATTAATACTACAAATCATAATGTTAGAGCTATGAATTGGTAATGAATAAACATGGTGAACACTGAAATGTAAGTCAGAAATGCTCCACATTCCTTTGTAGTCTTCAGTTATGACCTTCAACTCTGAGAACAATGATTTAAAAGTAAGGAAAATGAGGCTCAGAAGGATCGGATAACTCACACCAGTCACTGGCATTTGAGTAAAAACGTACCTCCACAGGTGATTACTGACCTCTTCTGCATCCTCACCTTCTCTTATAATTAATTTTCCCATGCTTTTAACATGTATGTACTGTCCACCTCACTCTCAAATTCAGACTTTTCTAAGTTGAAACAATTCATGGAGCAAATCTGTAAAGCTGAGCACAAACTCAGAAGCCTCTCTTTTCCCCTCAAGATTGGAAATAATATTGAAATTACTAGAGCTAATACTACTATCTTTCCCTGTGTAGACACATGTACACCAGAGTAACTTTCTGAGGTTGTCATTATAACCCTCCAGGGGCAGTCCATCTGTGGCTTGAATCCAAGGCTTTTCTATCTTCACCCCGCTCTCCTCTTTTTCATCATCCACCAGTCTTTGTCTACCATTTCGTGATCTAGCCATAACTAAATTTATCTTCTCTTAACATTGTGATACCATCTAAAGGGCTGACCTGCTATCACACGTGCTAGTTCCCTGCCTGGAATGACTACTTTTACTCCACTTCCCCTTTTTAAATTTATGTCCTACTCAGTTTTCAAGATTAGATCAGCTGTCACCATCAGGAAGATGTTCCTCACTCCTGACAATCTGGCTGGACAAGATATCCTCTTTCTGCACACCCACAGAAGTCTGGCCTCAGCTAATGAGATTGCCACATCACATTGGACATGTGTGTATGCCTCAATTTTCCATTTGCTCAGGGGCATCTTTGAATCAGAAACACTGTTTTTCATGTTTATATACTCTTCAGGTTCCACTTAGGGTACAGTAAGTACTTTGGGAAACCTGATTTTATTCTTATGAAATATTGTATATTACTAGTCTCAGGATTTATTAACTGCATAGTAACCATAGTAATCATACTGTTGTTTATCGCCACCATCCCCAGGGTGTCTCCATAGACCTAAATAGATCATGGTACCCAACTGGTCTCTTCCAATAATAAATTTAAAATACCAAATAATTATCCCCTATAATAATTATATTAACATGCAAATGTCTAGCACTATTCTGTTTTCACTGCAAAAAGATCTGGAAAAATTATTTGATAATCCATCAAAAAATCACCAACATCTAGTTTAATTCTCTAATACTAAATATTTCTGAGGGAAGAAGAAATTTGTTTTTAACCTGTGGCAATATGTTTTTGGTTTCCAGGTTGGACGAGTCCCGGGAAAGTGACTCCTTCACAACCTCACCATGGGCGGAGCCACATGGGTGCATTCCATGAGGAGGAAGCGTGTACGGTAAGATTTCCTCACCAGGTGATCTTATACAGTTTTTACAATTTGTGAGGTTGATATTTTACTGCCATAAGAAAAATAGCTTCTAGTAATGCGGTGCTTTTAACGTGCATACAGTGGCAGTCCCTCTCTTCGATCCCCTCTCCCTGCCATCCCTACAGTACTATAATGGAGCGGTGAGAGGAGATGCCTATGCAGCCACTCAGAGGCCTGCTTGGCAAGTGTGTCCTGCCACAGGGACAGGGAGTGGTGACCCTGCCAGCCTGGGGGCTGTGCCTGCCCACACTGCACACCTCAGATCTTGGCAAGTGGCAGATGGAACCCTTTGAGGAGCCCCAGCTGGCCTCCCTCTCACTTCTGCTCCCTGCCCTGTCCTGAACCTCTCTTGTCCTGCTCTCCTCTCCTCATCTCCCTTCAGCTGGGAGCTGTCCTACAGGAGATCCCTTGAATATCCACTCTGCCTGCTTCTCATCGAGGTAGCATGTGAGTCCCAAGAAAGGGAAGCCCACTGATCTTACAGGTCCCTTTGAGTCAGACGGTAAATAAAAGACAAAATGTACATCTATAGAATTTCTAAATTAAAGGATTACATTCTTACTCATGTTCCTATGTAGATTTGACAGTCTCTACACCCTTTATGTTTAAACCGGGACAATTGAGGACTCCTAAGGGACACACAGACATGAAAAGATTTTTTAAATAGCTTTATTGAGATACATTTGACATACCATAAAATCCACTCATTTAAAGTATATGACTTAATGTTTTTAGAATATCCACAGAATTATACAATCATCACCAGTGTCTAATTTTAGAACATGTTCATCACCTCCAAAGACACCCTATTATCAGTGAGAATATGAATGCATATTAAAGAATCAGCTTGCATATCTTGACATCTATAGATATTCCTTCCAAAATTGATCTGCCTGAGGGTTTTCCTCCAGTTACAGTGTCAGGTAGATGTCTTCTATTCCCACTTCTCCAGTCACAACAAGTCTGTCTAACTTTACCACGACGGACTATGGGAGCACACTTCCACATGCAGCAGCAGGCATGCTATGGCATACGGCTGTGGAATAGAGATCAAAGGGACTGTCATCAGGCCTCCTGAACCAAGATGCCATGCAGCCAGTGATAGGGTGCCATGTATTCCCTTGGCCTATTCGGTGTTCTTTTAGAAAGTCATGTTATTAGAATTGAGGGTAATTTGGCCTGTTTTGAGGCTCTTGTAAATGTGACTTCAAGGTAATTAAAATTTGTATTTCTTAATTGAACTTATTCCATATCCAAACTCATCAAAGGATTCATTGGTCTTGTAGGTAATACCTGGGAGAGCAAATCAAAGTGAACATTATAAAAAACTGAAGTCATCAGTGCCTATTTTCATCTAAGCTACAAATTCATGACAAGGCTACATGCTCTGAATGGCTACTTTAGAATTAAAGTTCTGAACTAGGTGCTTCTCAGGAGAAAGTTAAGTATAGGCTTTTTAATGACAGAAAATCAACCTATGTATTTTACTTCCAATAGGGGAAACTTAGTAACATGGACCAGTACTTCCAATGGCACAACTAAATTAATATTTACTTTTAAAGTATCCAGAGCTAATAAGACAGAGAAATCACTGGACTGAAAAAAAGACAAAAATTCTAAAATTCAGCCAAAAAAAAAAAAATAGGGTTACTTTGACCTAGCAGGACTGTATTATTCTGAAAGAGGCAACTGAGAATTTGCTTTATCTGTGGGGCCATAGGAGTAAAAGATCAAAAGTTGAAGTTGTGAAAACCACACATTGCTTTGGGCTGGATAACCTAGAATCTTGCATGCTGGAAATAAGGAAAGGTCAACCCTGGCTTAATTGAAGTAAATGAGAAAACTTCAAGTCCTAAACTGGGATTCAGGTGATCCCAGAATGCTGTAATTTCCAAGAACCAGCCAGAGGCAAGTGAAATTGATCTTTGGAAGAACATAATAACTTATTAAGCCTCAAAGTATTTCTGTGAATAATTTTAATAATATAAAGTCATATCCTATTGACAGTAGTCAAACAAATAAATAGAAAGTTTACTATGAGTGAGAATCATGGAAATGAGAGAAAGCAGAAAGAGGAGAAAAAAGATGAGCTCCCAGTTTTCACAAATTATAAATTAGAAAATGTGAAAGTAAAAAATTGGGGAAATAGTAGTTCCAGAATTGAAAAACACAATACATAAAGAACTTGGTTGGTGAGTACAGCAGCGGACTAGACAACATTTAGCAAGAGAATTAGTGAATTAATAGATAAGGCAGAAGAAACCATATACAATGATGACAAATATACAAGAAGATGGAAAATACAGACGAGCCAAAAACATAGGAGGTGACCATGACAAAGAGGTTGTGCTCACTGGAAATCCCAGAAATAGAAAACAAAAGCTAGATATGCTGGTGTGGTCATTATACCTGTACTTATTTGGGGGTCTCTCTGAGGTGTCTTCTTGTGTTCTCTCTGGGAACCTGAGGCAAGGGATGGTTCCACACAGGTAAACTAAGGCCTGCAGCCACAGCAGCACTTCTGTCAGCATCAGCCCCAGCATCAATGACAATGGCAAGAATGTCTCTCCGGGAAAGAGAAACAAGGTGTGCAGGAAATGAGGCTGGAGAGAATCCGGAAATTTCAGAAGGTTTGCTTTCCACGCTGTGGGAATTCCACTATTGAAATTTTGATATCAGTAGCAGTCTTCTGTTTTGTTATCTTGTGGACTTAAAGAAATTCCAGGACCATGATGCACTTATGATACTGATGATACTGAAGAAGCCCACTGTAGTGATGAAAACATTTGATTAGGGCATCCGTATAATTCTGCTTCAGTGTCATAAGTCTTGTCAGGAGAATTTCTAAAACATCTACTATTAGAAGTAAGGATTCCTGTTGAATTTGATTTCAAGAACATACAGCAGACAGCAAAAGAAAGAAGACACAGTGGTAAGAAAACAGATACTAGAAAATGAAGATACACATCCAGGAGCTTATGTGGATGATAAATCTGAGAGTCTGGAATCGAAAATATTCAATAAATGAAAGATACATTAAAAACAACTTAAAGAACTATAATAAGAAAACACAAGAAGTGGTCTTTTAGAGAAAAATGCAGACTTGAATGAAAGATTATACTGTAATATACCAAGGTGATGAGGAATGAGGATGTGAACCACCAGAAAGTGAGAAGACATAAATTTCAGACACTGCTAAGGAAGATTTAAACACAAGTTCAGGAGGCATAATTGTCTCCCTGATGAAGAGCAGTAAAAGGGATAGATTTCGGACTCTGATGACTATTATTAGAGCCCCACTGACAGGACATCTCATTTACAGTGACACTTGGCACTGATTATATCCTCCCTGGTGTTTTCGCCAGCAAATATACTAGTTAAAAGAGTACTTTCCATATGTCTGTAATACTTAGTTAGTAAATTAGAAAAGTGCTTACAAATATTTCTGTGGAAGTCTGAAATGACCTTAATTTATTTAAATTATCTTTTGAGATACAAATAGGTGGAAAATTATATCTCAGGGCATCAAACAAAACATATAGACCTGTGTACAGTACTAAATGTTCCTTGAACATCGTTGTTCATACTGTTAGGCACTTGTGTAAGTGTTAGAAAATATGTAAGTTACTGGTGGTTAATATCAAGCTTGTATTGCATTGGACTCATTAAGTAATCTCCAGTAGCTTTAATATTGCATTGCTTTTATGAAACAGCCACTAAGGGCTCTCTGTTGGGATTGATTTGCAGTGTATAAAAAATTTCCATGGTCTTTCTGGCCACAAAGTGTGAGATATTTCCATTTGATTATTAGGCTCAAAATTGAAAGGATTTTACACTTCAAGAGATTTTCTACCCCTCCTCAACAAGCTGATAAGAAAAGCTGTAATTTTTCTGAATTGATGATCTTGCTGGTACAGCATTGATATGCCAATACAACACTAATATTTATTTGAATAAGATGAATACAATTTGTGAATTCTAGAACACTTACATATATTTTGTTTGTTTGTTTTTGGGGTTTTTTTTCCAGTACAGGGGATTGAACTCAGGACCTTGCGTTTGCAAGGCAGGCACAGTGCCACTGAGCTAAATCCCTCGCCCACCGCTTACATATTTTTAAAGAAATAATATAATAAAACATTAATGAATAAAAGTAAGTTTTGCTGGATATTTTTCATACAATCATTTATAGAATTCTGTAAATTGAGGATCAATTATACTGCTGTCAATTTAAATGTTTTTATAATATCAACTATCCAAACAAATGAAACATATTTGCAATCATATACCAAAAGTGTAGGGAATGTAAAAGTATTAATTATTACTAGTAATAATTAATGAATAATACAAGTATTAATTTTGTAATTTGTAAGAGCACTAAAATCAGAAAAACAGTAAACAACCCTGACACGATTGATGGAATAGTGGAAATTTATCCAAGAAAAGCAAGAAAGAGACAAAGGCATGTGGGGTATATTAAGTAATGGTTTTAAACATATGTAATCAGTTATTTTACATATACATTCTTAAATGTTCCGGATCAAAGATTTTCATCTAGGCAGACTGCTACACGCCTATAATCTCAGCACCTAGGGAAGCTAAGGTGGGAGTATTTCAACTCTGAGTCCTACCTGGGAAACTTGAATGGATTCTGTTTCAAAATAAAAAATTAAAATAAAAAGGATGGAGATGTATTTCAGGGATAAAGTATCTCCCTGGATTCTACTCCCAGTACAAAACAAAATTTAAGATCTATCATCAGAATGAAGTAAAACACGAATATGCTACTATGTACTACTTACTAAAAGCTAGAGTTCACAGAATGTTTACAAGAAAAATTATGGGAAAAAGACATATAAACCTATGATTATACCACTTTCAAGGAGCATATACTGTGTCATAAAATAAAGTTTACACAAATTGCAAATATTTAAAATCATATAGAGTACATTCTTTGACCACAAGGCCATAATGACAGAAAAAAGCACCTTTGCAATCATGTATATGGAAATGTAAAAATATGTTTATCAATAAGTCACAGGCCAAAGAAGAAATTGTAAGGGAAACTAGAAAATATTCTTATCGGTATGATGAGAAATGTTCTAGTAAAATGTGTAGAATGCGACTACAGTCAAGGCTGAAACACAATACACAGCATTCAGTGTGTGTGTGATTACAGAGAAAAACAAAACAGTTTTTGTTTGAGCAAACCCAATCTCAAGATGAGCGAAGAACATGAAAAATAACTACAAGAAAGTAGGGTGAAGGAAAAACTTAATTTAGAAATGGAAACTAGAGAATACCAAAATCAGAAGTTGGGTTAAAAAAAAATTGGTAAATATCTGCTGAGACTGATCAGGAAGAGCAAAAGACATAACTTTTGAGGAGCCAAATATAACAGTGTCTGAAAAAAAAAAATTATTGCTACCCTAAACCCTTAAGAGCAACGCACAAAAAGAAAAACAATACTGAATAAGAAAGACACGTTTAACATAGCTAGACAACAGAGAAGTCCCAACCTTCGAATTATTACAAGTAAAAATAAAAATAAAACACAAAATCCTGATAAGTCATGCTCCCAACAGAAATCTTTTGTGGTAAAAAAGAGCAGTCTTGGGGAAATTACACGGTAGAGACAAGAGGGCTTAGAATAAGCCTGAATTGATCTGAAAGCCACCAATAGGAGGATAAAATACACTAAGCCTACAGGGAAGGGATCAAAGTGCAGGATTTGAGATAAACAGTCACGGAAAGGCGAAAGGCCTTGACCATACAGGAAGAGAGAGCGTCAGAAGGAGAAAGAGTTGCCCATGGTGGTTGGGTGGTGAAGGAAAAGAGGGCTGTTTGTGATCCTAAAGGGCAGAAGAAAATAAAATAATTGGCAGCCACACAATTCCTCCAGCGACCACCACCACCAGCAACAAAATATTACTAAAGAAACTGTGCTGTCTGACACCTACAGAAGGCGTAATTGAGTTGAGAATATTGTAAACCACATGAAATCCATACACTGAATGGAAGGTGGAACAAATCGGTAAAGAGATGGAAATAGGGCCGGGGATTTAGCTCAGTGGTGCCGCTGGCTGCCTCCCGAGCGCAAGGTCCCGAGTTCGATCCCCGGTACCGAGAGAGAGAGAGAGAGAGAGAGAGAGAGAGAGAGGCGAGAGAGGAGAGAGATAAATAGAAAACAAGAATTAAAACACTCCAGTGAATAAAATTAGCCCCTGTTCAATTACAACAGAAAAAAGTATAATGCAGCACTCCAAATGGATAAGTATTATGAAGAGTTATGAAAAGTTGCCTTTGTACAGAAATTTTAAAATGAAAATGAGTACCATGGTCAGTGAAAAAATATAAGAAATAAATTTTATGCTAGGACATAATACTTAGTTACCTGGTACCAAGGAAAAAGAGGCTAAAATTTTATTTTTATTTTTTTAATTAATTAAGTTTATTGGTACAATTTAGATATACATAATGATCACATTCATCATAGGAAATTTGTACCTGTACATGATTTATCTTGATTCTTCTTCTCCCATTCCCTTCCCCTCCCTTCAACCTCACACTGGAATTACATAAGTTATTTCAGAAAATGAAAGAGCATACCTTTCAGTTAGTTTTAAGAGCCTGACTTCACCTAATAACAAAACCAGATAAGGATACTACCAAAAAGAGGAAATTACAGACTGATATTCCTCATGCACACAGATACACATAACCTTACCAAATCAAAACCCTAACTTACAGGAAGTATGATATGTATAACATGATCAAGTGAAATTAATCTGAAGAATATATTCATTTAACATTTAAAAATCAGTGAAATTTAACGTACTGACCAAATGAAGGAGAAAACTGATTATTTAGCCTTGATGAAAATTTTAAAAGTACAATAAACAGGTTTAAATACAGTCTAGAAACCAGTGAAAAAGGAAATGACAAATAGGAAGTTGATGGCATACACATGAAAGTTAGAGATGAAGTGATATGAAAATTAGGAAACTTGGGGCATGGGTAAAAAGTCCCATATTTGCCTGGTAGGAAATTTTTTAAAAGGTGATGGGAAATAAAGAGTGTCCATTGACAATAAAGAGATAAAAGACATGAATTCTTGGATTGGAGAAACATTGCAAATCCTACACCAGATGAACATGTCCCCTTTGGAAGAAATTATATTAAAACTAGAAAAGACAAGATAATATACAAACTACAACCAGATAGGGGGAAAACACATAACTGGAAAGTTATGCTCAATACAATTTTGAAAGGCAACACTACAATTTGGAAGTTAATTAGATTTATTTGTTATTAGAGAACCATAACTGTTGAAGTAGAATTCTAAGCCAGTTGGATTACTCAAAAGTGAGGGTTAGTTCACATCTTTGAAAGCATTACTGAAAACTGAACTTCAACAAAGAAAATGGAACCACAGAGGCAGGTCTGTGCACATCCTACCGAGGTCCCAAGTCAAGTGGAAGACACCAAATCAGCCCGCGCCCGGGCAACAATCCACTGCATCCCCCACCCCGCACTGCTCTGTACAGCCACCTGGTTCCACACTACAAAGACACAGAGGACATCGGACCACCAGACCACTGTACTGAGTCCCACTGCTCCCAACCCAGAGGTAGGGGCTTCTGAGCTGCCGTCCCACTGCTCCTGGTCCAGAGGAAGGGGCTTTCTGGCCACCATCCTTCCCGCTGCTCCCAACCCAGAGGAAAGGGCTTTTGGGCCACCTTCTGTTCCGCTGCTCCTGGCCCAGAGGAAGGGGCTTCCAGGCCACCATCCCTCTCACCACTCCCAGCCCAGAGGTAGGGTTTTCTGAGCTGCCATCCCACTGCTCCTGGACCAGAGGAAGGGGCTTCCCAGCCACCATCACTCCCGCTGCTCCCAGCCCACAGGAAAGGGCTTTTGGATCACCATCCCTACCGCTGCCCATGGCCCCTGTTCCACCTCTCCCAGCTCAGAAGAGGTAATCCGTGCAGGCGTCAACAGCCCCCCTACCAGTCGAAATGAGAAAACACATAAATAAGTCTCAAAACCAGACTCCCAGATCACCTACAGCAACCCCAAAGATAAATGAGATGGAACACTCTGATACTCAACCACCTGGACCCA
>NW_004624740.1:3973230-4006486 GCF_000247695.1 Heterocephalus glaber | reverse complement strand
CTGAGATTCCACTTCACTCCAGAAAGAATGGCTGCTATTATGAAATCAACCAATAACGCAGGTGGCGCAAGTCTGAGAGAAAACTCAGGGCGGCTTTAGAGATGTTGAATGTGAAAATGTTGGAGTGGGCAATGGGATAAACAGACCTGAAGCTCTGGAGAGACGCCTACTAGAGAGACACACCCAGGTTCTAGAGCTTGTAGAGGCCATGGCTGAATGAGGACACTAAAGGAGAATGCAGAGTCCTAGCATCCCTACATTAGAAGGTGAGGAAAGAGCAGGTACAGCAGAAGAAACTGAGGCAGGAGGCACACGAACAGCACCAGAGTCTGGAAGTGGAAGGCTGTTCAGAGAGCTCTCCAGGGAGGGCAGAGCGGTGAAGTGTTTCATGCCATGCTAGGTCAAGGAAGGGGCCCAAGATGGATGAGCAGATTGATCTGCAGAATGAGACTGCAGCAGAGTGACAAGGAGAAGCTGGACTCAGGCTCAGCAGGAGGTATGGGTGGAGAGGAGAGAAGCAGTAGCTGGGGAATAGGGAAGACCAGGGTGTGTGGACCCCAGAGCCCCTGTGCGGCCCAAGGTCCTTTCCCTTCGCATGCGGAGCTCCAAGGCACATGTTGCATTTCAACTTCGCTTTCCCATTCCAGCTCAAAGTGCTCAGATAACTGTACTTCATGGGATGGTTGCAGCCCTGTCCCACACTCAGGAGTTGTACAGTTTAGTGGCTGCATGGGGAAAAGTGGGAATGCTGCCGACTCTGAAAGGGAGGTAATTTGAACTTGAGTCCTGACTTTGACCATTAATAGCTGAGTGA
The DNA here is from genome assembly GCF_000247695.1 of Heterocephalus glaber. The sequence goes on along the minus strand of NW_004624740.1, from coordinate 4,005,672 downwards.
CCTTAAGCAAGCAAAATCAATTTCCAAAGCCATCATTTATTTATAAATTAATGGTCTTCTGGCCTAGCTGTGAAAGTCAAATGAAATTTTTTTGGAAATTAACATTCATGTGAGTATATGCATTAGTTTTCCACTGCTGTGTGACCAATTTCCCCGAGCTTGGTGACTATTGTTACCGCTCAGGCTGCAGGTCAGAGCTGGCCCCAGGAGGTCATTATCAGGAGTCTCCAGGTTGGAATGAAGGTGTCTTCTGAGCTGGCCTCTCATTTTCTAAGATCATTTAGATGCTTGACAAAATCGCAGCTATGGGAGTCATGAATTTTGCTCTTTCAAGGGTGGCCAACGAGCATCTGCTGCTGTTCTTCAGCCCTGTGTAGGATTGGCTTGCTGAACCAGGTCCACGCGGGATGACCCATCTTTTGAGGAACGCAGGCTCAGCTGATTAGAGACCTTACTTATTGGAGCTGAGTCCTACACGGGAACACTCCACAGGGAGCCCTTCAGTGCTCCTGGCTGCTCAGTCTGGGGAGGGAGGGCCCCCAAGGTGCAGATACTAAGGGGCAGGGATCCAGCATCATCTTAGGGTCATGCTTATCACAGTATATGATGTGTTGTTCTGAGCTTTAACAACCAAATGTGTGCTCTGCCTAAAATGTCCTCATGTAATAATTTCCCAGAGCATATGAAGTTGTTCCTTGGGATATGATGCTGCTGCCAAAACTTGATCCAGAAGAAACAACAGTAGAAAAGGCTGCTGACCTCATCTCACAGAGCTGCACCCTGAAAAGATATGAAAGCACCCCAGCCATCACCCAGGTCAGTGAGGGCCCAGAGGCACCATGCACCCCTCACTGTACTCGGACTCAACCCAAAGCTCTACGCCCCGATGATACTCGATTGTCCAAAACTGCACAGGAGTCGAAGTCCCATAATCACGAAAGTCACTGATCACTGCAAATTCTTCAACATTCTCCATGCTAAAAATGCTTGCTTATTTAAAGATGAGCTCTTTCCCAGAGCAAATTGCAATGTCTTTATGTTTAGCATGGCAGAAGAAAGAGGAAACAATGGAGGACACAGATAGCAGCGGGTAATGTAGGCCAGAGCATCTGGGAAGGGGCAGATGGAGGACTTAGCTCTGCACTCCCCAAGGCAGACCAGAGCACACTGAGGGTCAGATTGCTCTCTGTCATCTCATCATGGGACCCAGCAGAGCATCCTGAGCTGTCGGGAGAGAGGCCCCTTCTTTTCATTTCCAAATACTGAGATTTCATCCTGTGGAGTACTGAGACCATGCAACAGCTGGAATACCTGTTTTGAAAGTGTATCAGTCATGCTGGCCCACTGATTAAACCCATCATTTTTACAAAATACAATCCATGCCCCTCGACAGGAGGCACACCTGGTGTTTGCCCACAGCCTACTCCTCACCTGTTTCCCCGACCCTCGCTGTTCCCCTCTTTCTCCATCCAACTTCTGCCCATGGCATCTCATCTCCTCTCCTCTAACCTTCTCCCCAGGCCCCAAGTCCACCGCACCCTGTGTCAAGCCCAACTCCTGCAAACAGTGTCCCTCCTCCCTCCTTGATCCCTGGCCTTGGGGCTGCATCGCAAGCATTCTCAGGCACATGCTGCCTCAGGTTCTCCGCTCTGTGCTTGCAGGGCAATTTCAGGGTCCACTGCCTCCCTCGGCCTTGGAGCCACATCACCCTGCACAAGAGTCTGCTTCCGCTGTCAGGTGACTTCTCATAATGACCTCTGAACACACAGAGCCCATGGGACTAAAAAGGAAGCCAGTCTCATCAAAACACACTATAAACACGGGTCCCAGCAAGGCACAAGAGCCCCAGATTGAGAAGCCCCTGTTATCTTCTAAAACATCTTCTGCTTTTACAGAGAAAAATGACAAAAAGAGAGGGAAAACATGGCTTTTGTAAGACTCACCCTTGGAATTTTCATGTAGGAATTAAAATCAGTTAAAAGATTTAAAAATATGTCCCATGCCATCTATGTTTTAAGGATCTCACAGGTGCTTCAATGTATTTTTAAATCTTGAGAAAACTTGGTAAGCCCACTATTTCCTTGGTGTACAAAGTCTTTCCCAGGCAGGAAGCTCGGAGGCTGAGGCGGCAGCAATGGGGCAGGTGCAGCTGTGAGCAGGGAGGCTGCACTTGGGAGGTGCGCAAGCCGGGGTGCCAGCGTGCTGGGATCGGGAGGAGCAGCACTGCACCCTGGAGTCACAGCCTCTTCACTCGCCTCCCGCTGGGTCCTTCTGCCTCCAGGTGGTTGGCGGACTGGGGGACAGGTTTCAGACGAGGCCGTTCTTCCCATCCAGCAAGCCGATCACTTTGTAAGTTTGCATCTCCTCTCGAGGTTTCTCACTCTGGAGTAGTTGGCACTGAGAATCTGACCTCGCCGTGGTCAGATGGGAGAAGAGGGTCCCAGGCTCCAGCCCGGCACCCCAGGGCGGGAAGCTGCCCTGGTCCCTCGCCACGTGCTCAGTGTCTTTCTCCTCCTTAGATTTAGACCGCTAAATGTACCGTGCCCATGTTGAAATCCGGAGTGCTTTATAAACAACTCCATGTGGACAGTCACGGTATTGCAGTCTTCCATGGGCTTCACATAGAATACACTGCAAGGTTTCTCTATCCACTTCGTATCACACAGTTATTTCATGTTCTGTTAATGGCAGAAACCATGGCTTTACTGCTACAACTTCCCCATGGGCTATTTTGTGCATTGTTTTAAAAAACGAAAAGGTCACCATTTGGTCTATTTTTCTTTTGACCCAAATTGCCATTTCTTTTTACTTTTTAAATTAATTTTAAATATTTCATATGTACAAAAACATATAAATGGGCCAGGGATTTAGCTCAGAGGTTCTGCTGCTTGCCTTGCAAGTGAAAGTTCCCAAGTTGGATCCCTGGTACATATATATCCGAGTCTGTGTATCTGAACTGAGTGCGGTGATACACACCTGTACAGCACTCTGGGAGGCTGAGGCAGGAGGATCACAAGAGTGACCCCAACCCAGGCAACTTAGTGAGACTCTGACTCAAACTAAAAAAGGGCTGGGGATGTAGCTGTTAGGTTCAATCTTCAGTGCTGACAGAAATCTGTGTAGCTTCTTTCTCTCTTTAGAAATAAAATGTCCACACAACAGGAGCCCCATTCTGCAGCCCTCCCAAGCACATATGCCTCCTCGGGGACCATGGCTGTTATGGATTTGATGTTTCATACCTTCATGCATGCGTTTAGTCCTTTAGACAATACTGTGAACCAACAGGCAGTAAGGGTTCTTTGCTCCACATGAAGTGTGAATGTACAGGACCCTAATCAAGACTGCCTACCTGCAGAGTTTACACAGAGAGACAGTATGGAGAACACCGCATCTGGTGAAGGCACTCACACTTGATTGAGACAGATTTAAAGCTACTTTGCAAGATTTTTGATTCCCTGGGTTCCATCCCCAGTACTGAAAAAGAAAAAAGATTATTTAAAATATCTTTTGGTCGAATGTGGAAAACATTCCAACTGAGGCTTCAGAATATAAACTAGTGGTAAAATTAATATGAAAGATTAAAGCATTAAAAATGTTAAGATCTTCACATATACAGGAAGCAAGAATTGTTGATAGTCCCACTGAAATCTTTTTTTTAAAAGATGTTGATTTTTGATATTAATTCTTAGTTCATGTCATGTAATAAAGGAGCAAATTGCCAACCAAAACAGTAGACATCATTGCATTTATAGTTTCATTTTTGCTGATAAATCAGCTGATGAATGAAAGCTTAGTCTTCTGTAGCTCAGAACTCTTGACTCTGCTCCTGGGAAATGCACTTCCAGGAGCCTACATAAAAATATATATATGAATGTTTATAACAGCCATATTTGTAATCCACAAAGTCTAGAAATAACCATCATGCCATTTAGCAGGTAAATGGAGGAACATACTAGAGTATGCCCATTCAGTGGAGTACTACTCAGCACAGAAAAAGAATAAACCCAGCAAACAAAGGCAGGGAGAGATTTTAAACACATTTTCAATGAAAGCAGCCAGATCCAAAAGGTTATGCATTGTACATTTCCATTTATATCACATTCTGAAAAAGCCAAAAGTATATCTTTAAATTATTTCTAAAATCACATACTTTTTAAGGCCAGTGAGAAATGTCTAAAGACTTAATTTTGGTTAGATGGGTATTTTAAGAATCTGGTATTTATTAACAATACTCAGTAACCCAGTTGCCCCTATTTTCTCTCTAATCGTGAGTCCGAGTTCAAGAAGTCAATACATCCCTCTCTACACGTGAGTACTGTTTCTCAGGGCTGCAGGCAGCAGAAGCCTTTCTGAGTCATAGCCGCTCCCAGCACCCATGTTTATAGCCTGCTCCCAGGGCCTACGCTGGTGCACGGTGCACGTCTGATGCCAGGAGCGCCATCAAACGTTGGTCACAAAGATGTTGATTAAATGAGAGGGGGAGTCACGTTTTCCTATTTTCCTAAATGTGTTATTTGATGAAGTAGAATATGTGGTGCTGCTACTGGAGCCGTCAGCCAGAGAAAGTCTCAGGTCTGGGAGACTCTCAGGGTGGCATTTGCCCTTGGCATCTTCCTCTTCTGTCATTTTGTAGTTCGGTCCCTGACAGGCAGGGTTTCAGTTTCCTCCTGGCCTCTTAAGGACTCAATGCCCTCTTTCTTTTCTCCCACAGTGGCCACGTCCTGACGGCCGACACCGACGCTGTGGACAACCCGGGCCGGGACCCCGCATCCTTGGCCCGGCCGAGGCGATCGGAGCCGCTGTACACGGACACGAGTCGGTGAGTCCCCTCGCTTACTCTGTCCATCGGGATGACATGTGGGGATAGGCTTCATTACGAGGGAAGGGATAAGCACAGGGGCCTGGCCAGTGACCACTGAGGTCACGGATTCCAGTCATCTCAGCACCCTGGAGGTCGAGGCAGGAGGATTCCAAGTTTGAGCCTAGTCTGGGCAACTTAGTGATTTAGTGAGACCCTGACTCAAATAAGTAAATACCGGGGCTGAGGATGTGCCTCAGTGTGAAGGCCCTGAGTTCAGTCCCCCACATTGGAAAAAAATCACCTGGCTAGTTTTTTAATGTGTTGTAGGAAGAAACATTCTAGTAGTTTTAGGGACTCACCCATGGGCTTTTCGAAAGCCACCTCACTCTGTGAGCTGGGTTTTGTTCATCTGACAACCGTGGCACAGAAGACCACCACTCAGGTAGGGCAGGGCCAGCAGATTTAATGTTTCGGTCAGCAGTGACATGGCTGACCCACGACAGGTCACTGTCAAGTTGGCAAAGCTGGCTGCTTCTGCAGAAGGACTCATGTGTGTTTGGTGCTAGAATCCTGCCTTCCAGAGCACCAGGAAGGCCTTGCCCGGGGAGGGCCGGTAACACCTGCCCAGGGAGGCCCTGAAAAGAGATCTGAATCCCCCAGAACTGAGCCATATCAATTCTGCACCATCCTAAGGGAGGAGCCTGGTCCAGCCCTGAGTAGCTGGGCATCCCCCATATGTTGTGTTGTAAAGCTGTATTTACTGTTCATGTCTACCGTGAGTACATGCTACACACTGTGACCAGTGGGGACCCCAGTCTCAGCCCAAGTTAGTCGCCCTTGGTGTGTGTGGGGAGCAAGCCAAGGATCCCTGGGTCCCAAGGCCAGAGGTGCTCAGGTCTCTGCTATGAAATAGAGGAGGATGAGCACAGAGCCAGCATGTTCTTTAAATCGTGGCAGGATTACTTACAATACCTAATGCGGTGCAAATGTGGGCTACATAGTCACTCTCTTGTCTAGAGAATACTCACACGGAAGAAAGTCTGTGCATGTTCAATTGATTTTTCCCAGTCTCTGCTATCTGCAGTTGGTTGGATCCGCAGAAGGAAACTGGGTGGGTGTGGATGGCTGATTGCGCTGCTGCAGCCCTCGAGGCCTGGCTCGCCGTCCCAGTCCTGTGCTCTTCTGGGATGCCCTGTGCTGCCCCTCTAACATCCGCTTCCAGGATGGTGGGCAAACCCGGGTGAAGATCCAGGGCAAGGCCTAGCGCAAGTCACCATAGCACCGCGAATGTGAAAGAATCTTAACATCATGAGTTGCCCATGACACAAACCAGTTAGGTTTCACATTAGCACTTTTTAGATATATTCTTTTGCTTGTCAAATACAATGCTATTCCCTACAATAGCTTTGACTTTTTCTGTTATCTGTTTAATCTAATCCTTTTGACTATTCCGTCAAACTGTGAAATATGTTTGAAAACTCTTTGGCTTTAAAATATAGTAACATAACGCACCTCACTGAAGAACTTAATGAGTCAACAAAATTGAATTCCAAAAATGTTATAGGAACCATTGTCCAATAAAGATGACAGGCCAGAGGCTTTGCCAGCAGAGTGGGTACAAATCCAGAGATAGACACACTCTGTGGACAATCAAAGAGCAGGGTGGAAGGAACCCCGCAAAACCTAGCTTCATTTTTCCAAAGCCCACCAGAGAAAGCTCACGCGTGGAGCCCCAAAGGTGGGGTTGGTGATGCTTTTCCCATCAATTCTGCAAGGAAACAGTTGCTACTAAGCATCAAAATTAGGAGTCATTGTGCACACCCGGACCCCAGTACTCGGGAAGCTGAGGCAGGAGGATTTAAGTCCCAGGCCAGCTTGGCCGGCTTGGTGGGACCCTGTTGTAAAACATAAAAAATAAAAAAGAGCGGAGGATGTATCTCAGAGCAAGGCTCTGCTCACTCCCCAGTACTGCAAGCAACGAAAACCAAAAACCATAAAAATTTTAAAGGGAGGATATGAAAATAAAACCAATTTAAAAATTTTTTTCAGGTATAAAAATTCAGTAATGTTTCTTTACTGAAATGTACATTTGAATTTTGAAATGCTTTACTAAACATACTTGCTAAGTATTCTTTTGGATCATTCTTCAAAGATAGTGAGGAAAAATCTGGAAGCATTTTAAAATGTGGCGTAAGAACATACTGTTCCACTTGGATGAATTCGGGTGTGTGCTACTTTGCCTCATTTGCCATAAACGTCTGTTTAAAAGGAAGTGAAATTGTGAGCCGATCATGTTGCAAATGGACAATAACTGTATTTCTCTCATTTGAACACTAGAGGGCATCTGAGCTTGCAAAATTTCTTGATTCATTCTCATTTTTTTAACAGAATCTTAGTTTTTGACACAAAGAAACATCTTCCATTTTTATTATTTGATATTTATAGATCCAAAAGGCACGGTGCCATGTGTAATTTGTAAAATAACGTCACACTGCCTGTGTATTATCCGCCTAGTTTAAGAAAGAGACTCACTGAGCTCTTAAACGGCCCTGTGGCCTCCCAGATCCCCACTCCAGTCCCGTTCCCCCCGAGGGCACCCCTCTGCATCCCTTCTTGCTTTCTTTATAGCTTTACTACCAGGACTCTAAACAAGAGATCCTGTAGCTTCCACCATACCATGCCAAGCTAAAAAGCAAAGTACAGAAGAATTTATAAACTAGGGTGGCATTTACCTAAAGCCCCAAATCTGGAAACGCAGACACTTTGTGCCAGTTGCGGAATAGTGTCATCCTATTCACATATAAATGTGACTTTCCCCGAATTTTCCCATCTTACAGTTTCTTCCACGTGACCGACTGGCAGTTTTTAATCGTGACTGCCATCCATGCAAGCCATTTGAAGTTTTTCAAATGTCCCTCATAAGTTGACTTTTTTTTTTGGTCACCAAGTCATCTGACATGCCCTGTGTTTTTTATGTTGGTGGGCTGTACTAACAGTCTAAAAAATGTTATCTTGTTATTTGTGTTATAGAATTAAATCTGATCATTGTAGAAAAATTGTACAGAAAAATGAATAACAAGAAAAATAAATTCTTGCACAAAAATATAACTGCTATTTACATTTGGGCACTTTCTTATCTGTAATGTGCTTTTAGTCTTGTTTCTGTGTATTCTTTTTTTTTTGGTTTTTTGAGACAGGGTCTCCCTTTGTAGTTCAGACTGACCCTGAACTCATTATGTAGCCCAGGCTGGCCTGGAATTCTCAGCGATCCTCCTGCCTCTGCCTCTTGAGTACCGGGATTACAGGCATGAGCTACCATGCCTGGCACTTTTGTGTATTCTTACAGCTATGATCTCACTACATGTAATATTCACATCACTTTAAGATTACAATGTAATCATGGACACACACTTTCATGGACTCACTCTAATTTCTATTTGTGCAGCTGTACCACAACTGCTGTTTATTTGGGTTACGTATGTAAATTGTTGCCACTTTTGCTCTGATAAATAATTCTCTCAAATACTCCTTGCATTAATCTCTTATGCTTTGAAATCATTTACATAGAAGAGACTCCTTGAAATGGATTCTGGCATCCAAATGTACAACCATTCCTAAGCCTATTGCTAAATCGTTTTCTGGAAGTGTTCAGAGAAACTTGCCTCAGGCTGAGTGTGTACGCTCACCTTTGCTATTAGCACAGAGGCCCACCAAACATCACCATCCCCCAAACATGTCCACCATAAAAATAATTCCAACATTTTTAAAGGGTGGAAAAGTAAACCACACTTCCATTTTTGGTCCGACTATTCAGTCTGATTTTTTCCTACATTCCCTCCCCATGAAGCTGGGTGTGCTGCCATGTGAACATATGTGTGCGTGGTGTGTGCACACCTGTGGGGAGGTGTGAGAGATGCAAATCCGCACCAGAAACCTTTCCCGTATCGCAGTCTTCATGGCTGCATGGTTTTCCACGACAAATTTGTGTCAAGTTCTGACTAAAGGATTTTTCCTGTTATGAATAAAGTGAAAATCACCTCTTTATATATCTTTGCACAATTATACATGCATGTCTGCAGATCAAATAGCAAAAATTAGAATTATTACATGAGTTTTCTCATTTTAAAAAATGTCCTAATTTGGCAGGCATGCCCAGCTATTAGAAGGGATTTGGAGTAAAGAAACTCAAAATACTGCTGTGGTTTCCACGTGGGGCTTCTTCATTTATAATCTGAGACTGCTTTAGGAGCTAGGAGAATCCCAAACACCCACTGGATTCCACAGGAATTATTGGCCCTCAGGATAACAGATGGTTTTCACTTTTTCAACAAATAAGTGCTGCCGAACAGCTCTGGGTAATGTTCATGATATTTTAAACGGTGTGAATCCACTCCCGTTTCTACTCTGTGTCAAACAGGAGAGTGAGGCTAAGGCTGAGTTGAGGGTCTCACTTTCGCCTCCGACTTCTCCCCGTCCCCGTGGCCCCAGAGCCCCGGGTCGAGGTGGACGAGCAGCCCAGGTGTCCTGGTGCCGCTTCATGACCCCATGCAGCGGTGCTCTTCGGTCAGAGCCACCCGGCACCAGGCACCGGGGGAGGAGCGGGTCCCGCGCGGCCAGGATTCCAGTGCCAGTCCTCGCGGTCTCCCGGGAAGTTAGGGAGTTTCCCAGGGGGCTCTGCTTCCCTGGGATCTCACAGGGACACGTCTCACCCGAGCTTCCCAACCAGGTGTCTGTGCGGCCTCACTGACCGCAATCTTTCATCTCAGAACATCAGTTTCTTGTTTGCTATGCTTTTCCACCCCAGTGATTTCTGTAAGAAAGCATTTGAAAAAAAAAAAAAAAAAAAGAGGAATGTCCAAGATGGTTTCCCAGCCGGCACCTGGCGATGTCTGAGTGAAAGAATGGAGGCTTCCCCACCCGTCCGTGAGCTGTGCCGCAGTTAAAAAATAAAATCAAATCATGCCACAGCCCAGGTTCAAGAACAGCTATGAATAGTAGTTCCTCACAGCAGCCCAGCACTTCTGCCTTTCAGAGGACTTTCAGATCTACTCTCTTGTTTGTTTTTCAAAATAGGGTGATGAGGCCAAAGGTTGGGAACCTGTTCTGTCCCCATTGGCAGATGAGGAGGCTGAGGCAGGAGGAAGCAGTGTGGAGTCCCAAATCACACATTTCACAAGAAGCCAAGAGAATGGGCCTCTGGAGCCCTGGGGCAAACCCTCACCATGAGCCCCTCAAGCCCTCCTTTTGCCTCTGGCTGGGGTCTGGCAGCTGGGACTTCACGCTTGCCTGTTATTTCTACTTCCCCTTGGGAATGGGGATAAGAAGAGTGGAAGAGAGGAGGAAATATACCCACTGGGTGGTGCTAGTAACAGGAACAACACCTCCTGAGCAACACCTTGTGGCCACACAGCTTAGTAGGATCAGAGAAACAGCACAGTGAGCAAAAGTCATCCCACAGTGGTTCTGTTTTATTCGCATTTCTCTTTGAAAACTGCACCAGACAGCGTCCTGTTCACGCACGGCCTTCCCTGTCTGGCTGTGTACTCGGAGGTCTCCATGGCCTCTTGCCTCCCCAGGCTCTGGACGCAGGCTCCCTGCAGGCCATGGTGGGCGCTGTGTGCTGGCCCCTCTGCCCTCTCTGCCATCTCTCCTGCCCTCCTGCCGCCCCCTGTCCACACCTGCAGGCGCCCCTGCATTGGTTCCACACCCTTCGCATGGGCAGTGCAGCGCAGCACCTTCCCTACACAGTGTGGGCTCGGCCACTTGCAGAGGTGCAGCTCCCGGCTGCTAGGGGCTGTGGGTGAGGCCCCCCCGAGAGTCACCCCAGCCTCGGGCCCACAGCACGCGTGTTCGTGTGTGCCAGTTTCCTGACCGCCTTCTCTCACTTGCATCTGTGATCTGTGCCTCTCTGGGCCTTTAAACCTTTGCATGGGCATTTTTAAAATGTACTCCCAGGACTGGATTGTGTAGCTCAGCATTACAGTACTGGTGTAGCATTCAGGAGGGTCTGCATCCCATCCACACACCGTCAGGGAAAGCGTGAAAAGCATTCGTGAACATGAAAGCTGTCAGGAGCCCAGGCCTCACTGCATTGCCGCTTGGAACCATGCCAGACAGAAGACTTCTAGGTCAGGGACCTTCCGGGGACTTGAACTGGATCCTGCAAGTACTCACTGAACGCACTGCCCTAACCTCACCAGGCTCTTCTGGCCAGGCTGGGGCCATGCAGAGGCCTTTGCTTCCCACACAGCTCAGGGGCAACAACCCCAAAGCACAGGCTTTCTGGGTTGAGGTCTGGTTCTGCCCCATGATGGTTTGGTTGGCTCTGGCCATTTGACTTAGACTTTCTCTGCCTCCATTCTGCAGTGTAAAACTGCACGTGATAGTAACCCCCAGCACAGTGGCATTATGAAAATTAAACAGTCAATTCGTAGAAAGCATCTAAAGGAGAATACAGCATACATTCAGTGCATATTAGTCACGTACAGTACACAGAGAAGTTTCGTGCATGCCTAAACCTCTATCCACACAGGCAAGGCACATACTCCACATAGAACATGCCTTTCCCACAGTTTCTTTACTTTCTCAGTCGCTTTTAATTATACACAATCTGAGCTGCCTCTTTCTAGTTTACTAAATTTTCTTACTTTCTGAAAGTATTTTCTATTTTATTCTGCTTAGTTGAGAGAAACCAGTCCGTGTTAAACTTAGTAAGAAACCAAATTTAGGCAGGTGTGAACAAAATCCAGGCTCAGAAGGGACCAGGGTACAAAAGAAGGTGTTCCAATGACAAAAGGCTGTGGAACAAAGACAAAAATGAGGAGTTCACATTTTAAATGAGCCTCTCTCTGCTGTCCTCAAGTGGGGGCTGGAGCTCTTTGAACATGAAGTGAACCCTGGAATCTGTCTCACAGCCTCTATGCACATTGCACTGTCTCACATAGCTTTGCCTCCTCCAGCTGAAGAATATCACCTCCCAGCAGCAGTTGAAGCATCCCAGAGAGCGTTCTCCCCTTGATATAAGGGCAATGCATTTCACGGAAGACAGGAAAAATTCCCCTTATGATAGTCCTGCCTGCAAGGGTTAAGTGGAATAAATTCAGAAGCAGTATGGGTGAGAACTTTCGTTTTCAAATATTTGGCAGTTTATTATGCAACTGAATTCATTCTCCAGCCCAAGCAGCTAGTCAGTCTACTATTTCACAAAGAAACGTTATTATTAGACATGATGTCATATCACATAACAGCATTCACAGAATGTAATGTAGGCCACCATTTAGCATCAACAACCTGCATGCTGCAGAAGCGTGTGGAGCCAGAGGATGTTTTAGATCCAGCCCTTAACCTGACTGACAGCTCGCCTGCATCCTCCTCCCGGCTGCTTCGCTGCTCTGCTGGAAAGTCTGACTTCACAGGCGTTTAATTTTGCAGGTGTCTCAGAGGCAGTGGAAAAAACCTGCTGCACAGCCGGAGGGGATTTCCTCTGTAACATGCATGGCAGAGTTAGTGAGTGTTGGGGGAAGAGGCTCACATCAGTAATGTTGCCTCATTTGTACGTCCTCTCTAACTTACAGCCGTGCTTCTTTAAGAAAATTCCAAGAAATCCTAAAGGGCACTGCGTGGAATTTAACAGCTTCTGTTGCTTACCAGGGTCCCCCTACTGCCTTACGGTCACACTCTAAACAGGTCCCTGAGCTTCTCTCCACGCTAGGACCCTCATGTGCTACTTAAAGCCTATTCCCAGGCAGTCCCTTACTAAGTAACCAGGCACACAGCTGGGATCCGGGCGTGGGTCTTACAGGTGTCTTGAGAGTTCACCGTGCAGCACCAGCTGCAAACTACATCTCCACCTCTTTGAATCTGGAAAAGCTTTGCTTTCTCCACCTGCATGACCCCAGTTTTGGAAATGTTTTGTTTCATTAAAGTCTTGTATCTCAGCTAAAATAAGCTGAGCATCTACCAAGTGGTAACAAAGCCCTCGCTGCTTTCATGTTCATTTAGTGCCTCGGGTCCCCAACATGAATTGTCCTGAGCTGGGCTCCCGGGAACTTTCCTCCCTGCAGTGGTGGACAGAGGGAGGGGTGGTCAGGCTGGGAATGGAAGCCGCCTCTCAAGGTGGGGCCTCGGCCGCACTGCCGCTGCCTGGTTTCCCCAGACTCACAAAATACATTAATCTGTGCCATTGATTCTGGTGTTGCCCTTGATGTGATCACCCCCCCCATCAGTGCCTGGGGGTCCCCAGTCCAGTGGCTGCAGCCCAATAAGCCAGCACCAACAGAGTCAGACAATTACGCACTTGGAGGACAGTGCCATATTTATCGGTGCAGATTCCTGCATGATGTGCAGCCCTTTCCCCAACACTTGGATAACTTTGCTCTCTGTAGTTAAGACAACAGATGGTGATCAATAATCAATGCGGGGTGAACCCTACGGAACTGCAATATGAATGACCATGTTTTTTCAATTTTCTCACAGACACGTCCCAGGGTTAGTATCACTCCTCAAGGCCACAGCTGAGCCAGTGAGGCTCCCAGTGTGGGTCTGAGAGCTGATGGGCAAGGCCGTATATTCTCCACTGTTTTCTAACCTTCAGTGCAAGTACATTTCACTAAGTTAGCTCTTTTGTTGGCCCTGTTATCTAACTCTTTAAAGGGAGTGTGTTTGGCAGCTTTAGGCCACTGTGAACAAAACACCTAAGGTAATTGGCTTATAAAGAAGAAAGGTTTGTGGTGGCTCCCAGTTCACTGGGTTTCAGTCCATGGTCATGTGGCCCAGTGGCTCAGTGCATCATGGCGGGCTGGTGGGCAAAGGATGTTTGCCCAGATCAGGGGGGCCAGGAAGCATGGAGAGGACACAGAAGAGACCAGGGCAGGGTCCCCTTCAGCCCCATGCCCAGTGCTCTAGCCTTTTCCCTGCAGGCCTCACCTCCTAACAGCTCTGCTGCATCCCACGGGGCCCACAGGCTGGGGCTCTGGTGGCCTCTCAAGGTCCAAATCGTAAAGAGAAGCCACCTCCTTTAAGCTCAGGTTCTTGAAAATTATTCCAAAGATCAGTGGTTCCAGGAGGTGCTTTCATCTGGCTCGCTGGACGTGTGGTGTGGACATCAGTACAGCCAAGACCTCCCCAGAGAACCCACTCCTCCGCCTGTGACAGCCCAGTCCTTGTTGCCATGCTGTATTTTGTCTGGGTGTCAGTTTTGCATAAGGAACCCACCACTGAGCTGCCAGGTTCTCAGAGACCCCAGAGGGTGGAGCAGACCCCTGAGCTGAGCGGAAGCTGTGGACTGGGACACCCAAGATGGTGGCATCCTTGTTTCCCCGCCCGGGCCAGGACAGCGAGCTGAGGCCAAGAGCTGGTGCAGCCCCACGAGGAGGCAGTGTTAGCACGGGCCTCCCGGGCTGCAGAGCGGTGCCCACGCTCCTTGAAATCCATCTTGAGTCTCTCCCCAGGCTCTTGCGAGCGAGGCAGCAGGTCAGGAGCCAAACCAGGCCTGGCCCTGCCCCCAGCCCCCAGCCCCACCCACCTCCTGGGAAACAGTCCGTGTAGACCAAGTTGGACGCAGCGTGGCAGATAGTCGAGTTATTCTTCTGTCTTTCTGGACTGCTGATTGAATCAGTCTCTTGGGTGCTTGTCTGCCTCTTTTAGAGAGAACCTTTATGTGTACTGCAGGGTCTTCCTGTGCATCCTTGAGTTTCCTTTTTTCTTCTTTCTCTGTGGTAGGGAGAAGGATGGGGAAGCAGAACTGCCCACGGGTTGGACTGAGCAAGCCAGTGTGCGGTTGGCATCTGACTTCGATGTACAATTTTAGGAAATCGTCTGAAATCAGCAATACAAGGCATTCACCAAATGCCGTGGCAAAAAGTAAGACGGCAGTAAAGAGAAGCGTGCTAATCCTGGAGTCAGCATTAGGGAGCTATGTGTGGAGCCCACGTCTGTAGTTTTGTCTAGAATGGTGTCTTCCTTCATTATGAAACCAAGCTCAGCAGTGAGTCATGTATGTAAAAGACGTGCAGCTTTAAAATAACAGCGAAACACGCGCTCTCGTTACGTTTTCTCAGCCCTCGAGTGGAGTTGCTGTCTCAGTGTCTGCACCAGCCACCGGAGCCAGCAGGCTTCCCCTTTCCACAGCCCAAGTCCAGACCTGGGGCAGCAAAAAACCGAGCCCGCATCCTCCTTTATATTTTTCATATTTAGGTTCTAGTCACCGTGACTATTTCACAAATCATTATTTTCATTTCCTCTCCTCCCCCTCTTTTAACTCTTCACTTCAGCCCTGCAAATATTCCAGAATATACTGGCAAGGTTCATTTCACAGCCACCCAGCCAGCAAATTCTCATATTCCATCAACAACCCCCTCGCCGCACTCGGAGCTGCACCGGTAAGTATGAGTCCTATTATTCAATTTGCTCCGATACATTAGAAGGGGAAACCCTAATTATGGTCATTCCATTAAAGAACAATTAAATACTAAGAGCAAATTTACATTGCTTTTTTTTAATGAGGCATCAGAGAAGAGTTCGTTTTCCTACTGAGGGGGATGCCTTAAGGAGGAGGTGTGTGTGCAAAACTCTTGTTCCCGGAGGCCACATGCGGTCCCCTACTGGGCTTTACACGCCTCAAAATGCCCCCATTAGCAATGCCTAGATAAGCATTAATCTGCATTGGTTTTTCACTGTAATTTTGAGTCAGATTCCAAAAGCAAAGCCTGCACACACCTCCTCCTGTGGCATTAGAAAGAAGACCCTTGGAACTTACTTCCATGAGGCGGATTCGCTGCTTCTGAATAACCATCTTATTTTTATGAAAGACAAAACTCCCTTGGCAGTTGCGGATGAGTTTAAACTTCACTTTTTCTTTCTTTCTTTTTTTTGGGGGGGGGGGTACCAGGAATCAAACTCAGGACCTTATGCTTGGGAGGTAGGCAGCAGCACCACTGAGCTAAATCCCTGGCCCTAAACTTCACTTTTGCAAATTGAAAGTAGAAGATACTGGATGGGAGGGGATGGAAGGGTGAAGAGCAGCTCACTCTTTCTCATTGGAACTCAAATGTGACAGCCTTTGGTGGAGGTCCTGGCTGGCAGTGAGGCTCAGTGAAAAGGCACAGGGATTAGCCCCTAGTCCCACCCTCCACAGAAAGCTGCCCCCTGACAGGGAATCTAAATGTCAGATCTGAGGATTGTGGAGAGTCCCCAGCCATCTGAAGCATCTGATACTTTACATTTGCGAAGTAAAGTGGGTCATTGACTGTCTGAACTAATATTTTGCATTCAATTTACTGCCCAGACACTATGAATTTCTGGTCTCCACATTTACACATACAAGTTTTAAGATAAATTTTGTTGTGTGTATCTAAGGTAGCATGGGGTTATGGAATACACATAGATAATAAAGAGGTTACTATACTGAAAGAAATTGATGTATCTATCATCTCACACAGTTACCCATTTCCCCCTTCCCTGTGGCAAGAGGTGCTAGATCTACTCACAGTGAAAATTCTGCATGCAAAGTACTGATTGGAGATTGGCCCAGTGTTGTACCCTTGATGACTAGACTCCTACACACCTGCTACTTCCATCCTTTGACCTAAATCTCCCCATTCCTTCCCCCACATTCTACCCCTATGAGCTGCTGTCTTGTTCTTTATCTTTGTATATTTCATCTTTTTCCATAAATACTTCCCATATAAGTGAGGTCATGCAGCATTTTTCTTTCTATATTTGCCTTATTTCACTGAGCACAGTGTCCTCTGGGTTCATCTATGCTGTGCCAATGTCAGGATCTCCCATTTCTTTAAGGATAATGTTCTTCTCAATTCCTCTGACCTTCACATCCTCTTGGTTCATCAGCCATCACTGGCACCTGGGCTGTGCCCAATTTAGGGATGTAGATGTCTTTACCAGATGAGATCTCATCTCCTTTGATGGCACTCTGAACCTGAGGAGGGATTGCTGGTTTGTATGGTAGTTGTGTTCCCAGGTGTTTTAGGGTCCTCCCTCCTGTTTTCCACAACAGCTGCAGGAGTGGACCTTCTCACCAACAATGCACAGAGGTCCTCTCTCCCTGTATTCTCACCAACACTTGTTATCATTCCTCTTTCTGATAATAGCTGTCCTAATGGTTGTAAGGGGATAGACATTGCATCCTGGTTTTGATTTGCACTTCTCTGACGATACTAGTGATACTAAGCATTGTCATATATCTGTTGGCCATGTTTATGTCTTCTTTGAAAATATATCTTTTCAGGTATTTTGCCTGCTCCATTTTTTTGCAGCACTGGGGATTGAACCCAGGGCCTTTGCACTATGCTATATCCCTGCCTCTTTTTAATTTTTTTTTTTATTTTGACATAAGGACTCACTAAATCACTAAGCTTCCTAGGCTGGGCTCAAACTCATGATCTCCTTGCCTCAGGCTCCCGGAGGGCTAAGATTAGGCATGTACCACACTGGGCTCTTTGCCCATTTTCTGAATTGTGTTATTTGTGTTTTGCTACTCAGTTGTATGTGTTTCTTTATAAACCTTGGATGTTAATGCCTTATCATATATATAGCTTGCAAACATTTTCCCCACTCTTTAGATTGCCTTCTGGTTTTGTGGTATAGAAACTATTTACTTTGATATGGTCTCATTTATTTGTTTTTGCTTTTGTAGCCTAAACTTTAACCTTTTGGAGAGACATACAAAATGTCACTGCCACGGTCCTTCTGTCTGCATGCCCCCCTCCTCAGCAGAAGCTCCGTGTCCATCCATGCTTCTTCCGCCCTCACTTCTCTGTCCGACTCTCACTTTTCTCCTCCTCTTCTAGGGGACCCTGGCCCTCTCCCTTTGCCCTCTCTGCTTGCTTCTGGGTGCCTGGCTTCTCACTGCTGGCCTGTAGCTTAGGCAGCCTAAGTCCTGGCTCCCACTGTGCCCTTCCAGCTGCCTGCCTGCTTCTCTCTGTCCTCCACTCGCTTCTAAACTCCTGAAACCGTCACCTCCTGGCTCCCGGCCTCCACTTCCTCTTAGCCCACGCTCCTCAGCTCTTGCCAGCAAGGGACTGATAAGGGGACCTGGGAGGGGACCGTTGACTCTTCCTGCAGGCGGCACCGTGGCGCATTTGCCCTGGATCTTTGTGGCTGATAAGACCGCAGTGGTGGTTTGCAGCTTTAAATCGCTTAGGTTTTCAACATGCACACACAGGGGTCTCTGGCCCACACTGGTTCGAGTGCCCACAGCAGAGTGCCTGAGGATTCCTGCTTTGTGGGTGCAGGAAGACAGCAAGAGCTGCCTGGAAGGGCCTGGGAGCAAGGGTAGGGGTGTGTGGTGGGTCAGAGATGGAGATGCTTCCCCTTCCCTGCACCCATTTCCACCCCGCCAGGTTACATTGCATCCCCTGCTCCAGAACATAGCTATGTAGACTCGGCATGTGCTCACTGCAGGGATCGTTTCCTGTGACATAATAATAAATGTGTGCACATGTCACAGCCATGATAGCTGGGAAACCAGGCCTTAAGGAGCAGTCACTGAATGGCGTGGGGCTGCCTCCCACCCTTGCACTAACTGCTACACACGAGCATCCTGCTGCCTGCGTGCTTATCACACCATGTGCATGCGACTGCAATCACAGCGCATCCACAGCACAGTTCCCACAGGCCAGGGCCATGGGCTTGGGCATCGTGGTCACCATGGTTCACGAGCAGGTGTGGACCACCACCTCTGGGTGCAGCCGGATGATGCTCGCCACTGGATAAAGCCTCCTCTGCATAGCCTACATTTCCAGCTATTTGCCTTAATCACAATAAATTCGGCAGGACAAATGCATTTCTAGTGCATAGGCCAGAAAGCTGAGACACGGTGAGGTCACAGTGTCATGTAAGGAGATGGTGGCAACCTTGGGCGGAGAGCACAGACCCTCCCTGGCCCTCCCTGCCTGGGCCCCGGCTCCTTGTATCTGTGACATCTCTGTAGCCTCCCTCGGTGTCTTCACGCCGAAAGAAAGGCCAGGCAGGTAGCTCAGGTGTTCAGCAAGGGAGAGGGAGTGCAAACAGCATGAATCATTCCCAGCCTCCTCTTCTCATCTCTAGCTGACCTCTTTCTGTCCCTCCCCATCTCCCTCTGTCCCTCCCTCCCATTGATACATACCATTAGTTGGAGAACAGTTTTCATGTCAATTTTACCCATCAGTTTCTTCTTTTCTTCTTCCATTCTGTCCCAGCACCTTATGCAAAGCATCAGGAAACCTCTTCCATCAGCAGTGGCCACTGTCCCAGATGGTCACAACCGTAAAGCCCTACAACCCCTTCAACAGGAAGGAGAGAGAAACTGTGTTCTTCTGAGAGGCCACAGCCCAGTGTGCACAGTGTGATGGGGAATAAAGGAAGCAGAATATCCTGAGCGCCTGTGTGTTCCTGCCAACCAGAGGCAGTGTGTCCGGGCCTGCCTCGGCTGTCCTCTCAGTGGTGGCCTCTCAGCCTGGTCTGTGATGTGTCGCTCTGCTATGGCAGCTGGGACCTGGAAGCCACAGGACAGGCGCTCCCTTGACACAGCTTCCTCTGGGGCTGGAGTGCTGCTCTCACTGGCCTTATCCCTCGGGGTTGGCACTGAAGGGCATGGTCACAGATCTGAGGACAGAGACCCTGTCATTGTGGGGATGCTACCACGAAAGGAAAATACCCAGGGGCAGGGAGCAACCCTCTCGCACCCTGAGCATCTTTCCCTGGCTCCGGGAGGGTCTTGGGCAGGAAAGGTTGTGTGTCCATCTGTATCTCCACATACAGGAGCCCTCTGCATTTAAAAACATAAAACTAAAGGTGTTAGAAATTACGGAGCTCCCCAAAGAAAGATGCATGCATGTAACTCTGTTTCTAGCCAATTAGAGTGTTTCCAAGTAACATAGAAATATTATGAAGTACAATTAACATGAACAATATGATGCTCGTGCTACAGCAAAATAGAAAATCCAGAAATGAACAGTGAAATCATTTAAAACCCATGAATACAGGATAAATCTTTTTCCAACAGAAGATACTGAGAAAGTGATTTGGAAATTAAAAAATAAAAATATGGTCCTCCACTAAACAAATTGTTCCTGGAACACAGGTTTGACTACATCATTTACAGCATGGGGCAGATTACCTGGAAAATCCGGGGAATTGGTATATAAGGTGGTGTGTGTGTGTGCATGTGTGTGTACAGAAATTTTTTTCAAAGAAGACACTGAAACAAAAACACCATGAAGGGAAAAAAGACTTTTAGTACAAAAATAAAATTTAAAAAAAGTTTAAGACAAACCAGATTGGAAAATATATCACTGAAAACAATCAGATTCTCATTTCATTTATAAAAACAGCATTTTTTCCAAGATCAGATGAGATTGAGTGGTATGGCCATAGACAAAAAATACCATTTTTAAAAAAACTTAAACTATTAGGATCAGTTCAAAGAGTAGTGATTAAAAAATTAAGAACTAAGAAATATGAATGGCCAATAAATGAAAGTGTGTGCCTCAGTAGATCAGTCCTGACAGCTCTGTCACTTTCCCCTGGGGATCAGTGGTGGTATGAAGACAGTGGTGAGTTTGGGTCCCACACTCCCAGGAGTCGACGTTGTGACACCTGCCCGGGGTACATGTACAAAAGGTTTCGAGTGCCTTTCCCAGTGCTGTTTCCACTTCCGAATTTCACTCTTAGGATTTTGTCCAACAAATAATCGCACAACTGAATAAATATATTGGATAAAGAAGTTAAAAAGGCAGCATTCTATTTAATTGACAGAAAGCAGGAGAAACGTAATGCCTCTCAAGAGGAAACGTGATGAACTATCGCACATGTACACAGGCTCTGCCTTTTGTACCTACAGGTTCCATGTCCATGGATTCAAACAACCATGGGTGGGAAACACTTGAAAAAGTTGCATTTGTACCAAACATGCACAAACTTTGTATGTCATTTCCTCAACCATACAATGTCATAACTGTTTACATAGAATTTACATTGTATCAGGAATTGCGAGTCATCTTTAAAGTGCATTGGCAGACGCACATGTGCAGTGCATGTAATTCTATGCCATCTTATTTGAAGGATTCAAGCACTCGCATATTTTGGTGTTGGTGGGGCTATAACCACTCCCTGATCCATATGGAGTGATAACTGTATGCTGAAATAGAATATGTACATTCAAAAGGTAATAAAAAATCGTTATCATGGAAAGAGATGCGTACAGCATTGGTAAGTGCAAAAGCACATTTTACAACTATCTGTGTTTAATTATCCCTTTAAATTATATACATATATGTCGATATAGAACAGGGAGATGTAAAAAGAGGTTAATAGCTATCAGTACTGTGATTATAGATGCAGTTCTTTAAAATTGGAAAATCTGAAGTTATAAAAAGTCACTGTCCCTAATATAAATAGCTTCTTATATTAAAAAAAAGATCAGAAAGTTCCTTTTAAGAATTTAGAACACGGCAGTGTTCGTCTCCCCTGAAGAACTGGTTTCTGAGTCTGTCAGGCAAGCGCCCACCTCAGTCATTGCTACACCTGGGTGGCTCACAACTTGAGAGGAATAAAGTTGCAGTTCTTCCACTTCCCCTCAGCTAGGAAGCTCCAGGCTGGTTAAATAAGTACATTGACTTAGACACTGGAACAAACGTAAACCAGTTTCACATTCAGAACTGCTATTTTAAGAAGCCTTTTGAGTCATGGGTGCACACCCAAGATTGTGGTGGTTTGTGGACCCACTGTCTCCCACCCCACCTTCTCCATGGCTTCAGATCTGTCTGTGTCTGCTTCAGCTCCCATACACCATCAGCAGCTACCTTAGATCTTTGAGAAAGTTGGTACAATGCAGAATATGTCAAAAATAGTTCATTTTCCCCGTAAGTGTTTCATGCATATGATGCAGTGGGGACTTGAAACAGGAAATAAAGCCAGGGCCTTCCCTGCCATCAGTCCAGATTGCCCTTGAGGGCAGGAAGGACAACTGTCCCACAGCAGGAGCCATGCGAACCCTGGATTATTTTCTCGTAAGTGAGGATATTTGACAGTAGATCCTTTTGCCCCAGTTAGCTCAGGGTAGACTGGATTATCTTTAAGCTCTGGGAAGCACAGAATTTGTCCCTATGATCCCTAAACTGCTAAACCTAAAAGACAAAGAAAAATGCAAAATTAAGGAGTATAATTAAAAATAAGGAACTGGTATGATTGATATTTTGAAATGTTTACTTGAAAAATTAAATATTGTAGGGTTTCTCTTATGTGAGAATCCCAAAGTACAAATGAAGAACAAAATAAAAGACAGATAAGAAAGAGGGAGATAGATCTTTCTCAAATGGAAAGGGATTGAGAGATGGAAGGAGGGAAGAAAGGAAGGGGATGAAAAAGAATTGAGATGGGCCGTGTCCAAGTACTAACTCCCCACAGGAATTCGATCATTGCATACTGCAATGTGTGTACTAATAAAAGTTAAAGAAAAGTAAAATAAAATATTTACTTGAAAAGTGGCGTTTCTGCATCACGCCTCTTCTGACCACACTGGGAGGTTGGGGGAGCATGAGGGTGACCAGCCTGGGTCCCACGGGCAGCCGGGACCAAGTCCGAGGCCAACTGCCCCACCCCTGCGGAGGGTGGAGTAGCTGCCTCCTGATGAAACATAAATAGTGCTCCGATTACGTCTTTCCTAATCTGTCAACTCAGGCAAGTGCAACATTCAATCTTTAATTAATTGAGTGATTTTTCTTAAAAACTACACTGTGCTTTAAAAAACTTGAAGTATTGTTTTGCAAGATAAGTGTGCTTCTACTTCCATATCTATGCAAATACACTTAATGGATGATTCAATAGTCAGTAGTTACATAACTTTAGCAAAAAGACCTGGGTTTACCCAAATTCATGCACTTTCTGAAATTGAGAATTCATGAATTCCATGGGACCAGGGGAGAAACTTCATCCACAGGGCACTGGCATCTCGTATAGGTGCTCAGTATGTTGTTAAGAAACTACAAGGAAATGCAAATTCTGGGCTGGATACCATGTCTTTGTGTCCCAATAAGCCCTTACCCATTCTACCCAAATGGCCTTCGGAAGCAACACTGTGGTTTTATTTGGTGCGCTATTTGTTTTTGTTTTGTTTGGACTTTTTTCACTGCGGTTGGCTTTGAATATACTCACAATTACTGTCATCAAAACAGTCCCTTCCACCCTGTAGAAGCAGGCCCCTTTCGCACGGGTGAGAGTTCATGTGCCCTGCCGGAGACTGGTGCTCAGGAGGAGGCCGAAGGGCCGCTGTCTCCCGCCAGCTTGGATTCTGCTGCTTCCCCAGGGGATTCTAGGGGGAACTTCTTGGTCCTAATTTTGCAATCTGCACAGTGTGCTGGGTGTGCACCTATTTTTCCAGGGCTGGGAGACCGTTTCCATTATCTTCTGTGGGCAAAGTCACAAGATAGGAGATAAGGCAAGGCTTGGTGTGTGCCCCATGGGCCAGGCAGGAAGAGGGGCAGAGGGGGGGCCCCCATGAGGAGTGGTGCCCTGGCTTCCAGGGTGGGCAGCAGGGGGCCAGGATGACACCACAGACTCTGCCAGATCAAAGCTGTCTGCTCTGCAGGGACTCGAACCCTCGGCTTCCAGGGCTAGGGGCATGGCACAGCCACAGGTCCTGGGGGATAGCTGAGCGGCAGCGCAGGTTGAGGCAGGAGGGAAGTGTGTAGGGCAAAGCAGAAATCAATCCAGAGAGGCCAGAGAGGTAGGTGAGGCAGTAGGGGACAGGCAGATGGTTTTCGAGAACACTGTGTGGGCCGATTCCAGCTACAGAAAAGCAGGGCAGGCCGACCACTCCAAATCGAGTCAGTAGAGAAGCCGAAGGCAGTCACACCTGGGTGTGCAGGGCGGGCGGCTTCCAGGACCCTTTCGGCCCCCAAATCTGCAGCTTCTCTAGTGCTCTCTATAAAATGGAGTAGTATTTAGGTTGGACCTATATGCATCCTTGTATGTACTTTTTTTTCCAGCAATTTGCAGATATTTTTATTGAAGTTTGAAAGAATCAGAGGCAAGCTAGAGGAATTCTGACTCTCCGTTGGGAAAAATCTACCCAACCTTGTGTTTGTTTGACCTGGATTATTTACTTCATTCATTCATTCAGTCAGTCCATGTTTACATTCCCTGTGTGGAGTTGATAGGTGTGCATAACACATCTTAATTCCATTTCATCCTCTTTCTCTCCCTTCTCACCCTCTACCTCTCTCTTTCTTGATCCCCTTCCCATTTGAGAAAGATTTATGTCTCTGCTTCCTATTATTTATCTTTTTTTTTTCTTTTTTGTACCTGGGATCTAA
Source organism: Heterocephalus glaber (assembly GCF_000247695.1). The sequence continues at coordinate 3,981,561 of NW_004624740.1, read as the reverse complement.
CTCAGGTCCTTGCACTTGCAGGGCAGGTGGCAGAACCACTGAGCTAAATTGCGGGGCAGGTGGGGGAACCAGTGAGCTAAATCTCTAGCCCTATTACTTATCTTTTACTTTGCTCTTTATGTATAATTTGGATTTCTTATATAAGAGAAATCATAGGCTATTTAAGCTTGGGTGTCTGATTTATTTCACTTAAAATTATGCTCTTGAGGTGCATCTGTTTTCCTACAAATGACTCAAGTTTATTTTTCTTTATGGAAGAGTAGTACTCCACTGTGTACATATATGACATTTTTATCTATTCATCTATTGATGGACGTATAAGCCATTTCCGCAATTTAGCTGCTATGAATTGTGCTTCTATAAACATGGGTGTGCATGGATCACTGTAATATGTTGTCTTTAACTCTTTTGGGAAGGTAAATAGAATAGCTGGGTTGAATGGAATTTCTAGTTTCAGTTTTTTGAGGAATCTCCATACTGATTTCCATAGTGGTTGCACTAGTTTATATTCCCATCAACAGGGTAGAAGCGTTCCTTTTTCCCTGCAGCCCTGATGCAGAAACAACTCAAGCACACAAAACTATCTGACCCTTGACAAGGTGGTCAGGAACACACACAGGAGGGAAGACAGCCTCTTTACCAAAAAAAGGAGGAGTACAGTGTAGGAGGAAGTGCTGCATCTCCGCCCCTCAGCTACCTGGATCCCTAGGAAACAGGTTCGAGGATGCAAAACCGAATCCAGGTCTTGAGGGCAAGTTGGGTCAGCACGGACGGGAAACTGGGCAGGGCGCTCGCTGCTCAGTGGTGGCCACTGCGGCCTCTGGACAGATGGCTTTCTCCTCTTCTCTTCCCTTCAACTTGAACTTCTAAATGCTGGCCAGACCTGCAATCCTCTAAAAATGCACCTAAGCTATGCAATATGCAATATGGACTATTTCAGCCAGGCGGAACAACACATGGGGGTAATCCCACACTGAGGGAGGCTGAGGCAGGAGGAGCATCGCAGGTTGGAGCCCAGCCTGGGCCACTTGTGAGACCCTATCTGTAAAAGGAAAATAAAAAAGGGCTAGGATCTTGCACAGTAGAAGAGCACCCTTGGGTTTGAAGCCCAGTTACACAAATCATCATCATTATAATAATGTGGAATTGAAAGGTGTGCAAAGTGTTGCAGCCTATCAAAAGATGTATCTAAACCTACATCTGAAAAATACCAGAGTGCGTATACGAATATATTCCTCCATGTACTTGAACTTTAAGAGTTCTTCTTGACTGTATTGGTGCTTTGAAAAAAGACTTATCTCCCCTAATTCACTCATCAAACTAGAGTCAGAAATGTGCACTGTAGGGTACCAGTTCTCTGGCTTTTGCTGTTTAAAAGAATGTATCTCAACTGCCTCCTAGTAAAGGTCACAGAAAAATGAATACCTGTCTAAACAAGAGGACCCACAGGCTCGGCTTGCAGTGCAGCTAACGTGCGGTGATGCAAATTGCAGAAAATCAGTGGCCTGTGTCTCCCCACGAATTACTTCACGCAGCTACCCGGAGAAAACACGGCCCCGCCTCAACTGAGGCCACCGTGGACACGGAATGTGCACGGGACGCAGAAGCCGCGGGGCCTGAGACCCGGAGAAGGACAAGGGACACCACCGGTCGTAGTCCCACACCCCGGGGGCCAGCGGGCGGCTTGGAAATAAACGGTACAGCGACTTGGCAGGAGGTAGGGTGGGGCTGTGCCCTGAGGGCCTCCGGCAGGGCTGTCCTCGCTGTCCTCGGCCCCTGGCTGAGCTCCTCAGAGGCCACCGTGAGGACAGCGCCCGGCCTCTGGCCAGGGTCAGCATTCTCCCAAGCCTCTCGTCGCACAGAGGCGGGGCCTCCATCCAGAGACCTGGGCTCCGCTCCGGGAGCAAATGTTCGCTCAGGAACCCCGCTTCCTCTCTGTCCCCCGCAGATGAGTCCTGTGGCCTGTAGCTCCGCCCCAGGCAGCCAGGGGCTCCTGGGCTTCCTGCAGGAGGGGAAGCCCCCAATGGAGATGAGGGGAGGAGGCCGGGGGGGGGGGTGCAGGGGGCGGAGCCAGTCTGCATCTGGAGGACCCTGGGCTTCAGCTGGCTGACGCTGGGTGCTCCCTCATCCCTCAACACGGGCCACTCAAATTGTTTGGTGCAGGCCTGAAATCCCCAGCCTAGGCAACATAGCAACTTATCCAGACCCAAATCAAAATAAAATGAAAAGAGAGGCCAGGCAGGTAGCTCAGTGCAAAGGCCCTGGGTTCAATTCCCCAGTACAGGGCAGTGGGCAGGGAGAGTATTTGCTTAGTCTTGGTTTAAGTTTTCTGCTAACAGTTACCTTTAATACTCAATTTTTATTTTCCTGAATTTCTAACTTTCTAAGACTTTAATCAGAGCTGCGGTCTCTTCCCTGGGAACAGGGCCATGGATTCTTCAGGCCTGCATGGGAAGCCAGCGCCCCTAGTCCATGTCTGCCAGCTCAATCCATCCCAGCACTCCTGACCGACACCGTCCCCAGCACCCACTCAGACTGCAGCAGGACTTCGTGTTCCCCACATCACAGTCCTCACTGGGGATCTGCAGGGCCGAGGTTGGTGTTGAAAAAGGGAACAGAGAGAAGTATGGGGTGGGGCAGAGGCATTCAACAATCATTAAACACAATTGCCCCTAAAAATAATGTGCCTCTGCAACGCATCGGGGCTCTGTCCGCGGTCCATATGTTCTGCTGGGTCACAGACTCCCCCTCCCTGCAGCCCCGGGACCGTCTCAGCAAGGGTGCCCTGGACAGCCAGCCCTGCTCATGTCCTTGGGAGCCAGGGTCTCCCGAACTCAGCAGGCAGCGCTGCTGGAGGGCTTGGTATGGCCAGCTTGGCCACTCACATGTACTAAGTTCACTGAAAATTATGTGTGCGCGTGCGTGTGCATATATACATATGTGTCTTAGTTTCTTTTCTCTTGTTGCTAAAACAAAATACCCAACACCCAAAGTTAAAGGGGAAAGGGTTTATTTAGCTCACAGTTCGTAGAGGCTTCAGTCTATGATCGGCCGGCTCCAAGTCAGGGTGACATGGCAGAGGGCATCACAGAGGAGAAACAGTCCATGGTGCCCACACAGCAACAAAAGCAACAAGGGGCCTTAACAGCGTTTTCTGCCCCTTTTATCCTATCCAGACTCCTGGGACTGGGGTGGTGACAAACCAGTCAACGTGCTGGTCTAGCAATCACACACCCTTAATCCTAACTAGATCCAGCCACCCCTGAAAAAGCCCTGTGACTTCGTGAGGCTTTGGGGGACATCTAGACACAGCCGAGACAGCATCCATCCACCTGTACACACACACGCTCACACACCGGGGTGTCTGGTTCTGCCTCCTCGGTGGAACTCATGTCCCACGCTCACCACACACGCGCTCCCCGAAGCCAGGCTGAGGCGCAGAAGATGGACACAGCATCGGTGGCCAAGGCAATTCTTTGCGAATGGCGGGGACCACTTTCCCGTAAGCAGCAGGAGGTAGCTGGGCCAGGCCCTAAAGGGTCCTCTATCTCTTTTCACTCTTCTTGATTTGTCACAGGGGTCGGTGGGTTTGCCCCCTCTGGGCAGATTCTCACACACACCTGACATTTCCCACCTCCCCTGCACCCCGACCCTGGTTTCATTCGGGGTGCATTCACTGTGTTTGATATTTTGCTCTCCTCCATCGCCATCACTCTCCCTATCCCATCCTTCCTCTTATCTAATAAAAGCCTCCTCCTACTTTCTTGTCATTTTGGGGTCCACATATTAGGGGAACATGTAATATTGCTCTTTCTCTGTCTGGCTTATTTCACTCAGCGTACTCGAGTGCCAGCTAAGCAGTTTGGACTCCTCCCTGTAAACTGGGATGAAGTGAAGACCATAAAGATTCTTTTTTTTGTCACTGGGGATCGAACTCAGGACCTTGTGCTTGGGAGGCAGGCACCGGCACCACTGAGCTAAATCCCCAACAAGATTCTTGAGTGTTCTAAAATGACTGCTACTGGAGCACAGGGAGTTTTGAACAGGACAGAGATGGAAGCTGGGATTAGCAGGCAGGTGCAGCTTGCTGTACCACTGGCTGTGGTTGCCTACTTTCTCCTGGGAGCTCAGAGAGACCTCAGTACCCCGTCCTGCTCCTTCCAGTCACTGGCTGCAGCCTGCCCTGGTTGCATCAGTCACTGATCTGAGACTACTCCTAAATCTCACTTCTTTGGGATTTAAAAACCGCCTTAATATATTCTGACCATCACACTCACGATGTTCAGTGTGGTATTTCCTTACATGCTCACAGTGTGCACCAATCAAATCCACCCACCTTTCCCCCATCTCTATTAATCACTCTGCTACCTTCAGGTAGGTCCCAAGTTCTTAATTCTTGCCTCTATTCCACTGAGCATCTGCACCCCAAGAATGTCCAACTTCTTAGGATTAGCTCTTCTGAAGCTTTTTGTAAAAGTTACCTTCTTCAGTATTGCTAGATGCTGGTTCTGAAACATGCATCTCTCCACTGAACTGTCTGCTACAAGTGCTTTATGGCTCCATAGTCCTGGACAGCCAGGCCCCAGGCCCTGAGCAAGTGCCCAGGTCCTTTCGAGCAGAGTCTCAGGTTCCCCACCCCTGTTCTCTCCGGGCACATCACCGTCTCAGCACGCAGCTGGCATTTGCTTCACACTTTTTAAAAACAGGTCCGCTAGCCTTTGCCTTTCTGCCCTCTTCCTCAGCCCAAAGACCGATGGTACCAGCAGACGCTTGCCGAAGCTGTCCCAGTCCCCTGGGGGAATGACTGCCGAGATCCGCATCCTTTTTATTGCTCTCTATTCACTGTTTCATAACTTTAATCTATATGTCCTATAGAGCTGCCCTATAAGGGTAGAAAAATCGCTCTGCATGTCAGGAAATCAACTGATGTTGGGAGAAGGAAATTGAGGCTCACATATGAGAGAGAGAGAGAGAGAGAGTGTGTGTTATCTGTTTGCACCTTATCTAATAGGATTCCTATGGTTGTGGAGATGAGGAGGAAAATTGCAAACTCACCCACTGCAATCTTTCACCACTCTAAATGTTTATGAAATGCTTGATATGCCGAGGAAAAGGCTCACTGTGCTCCGCACCTGGGTAAAGTCGAGCCCTTAGGACACAGCGTTCTGAGCGAGGGTCTCGCAGACAGCGGAGGAGGCTTCTGTGTGGAGCGGGACACCTGCATGTTGGTCTGAGGAGCAGGCTGCACCTGGTCAGAGCTGGCCAGCATGTACGAGGGGCAACGCGCTGCTGGGCTGTCCCAGTGAGGGTGGCCGGGCGGGCGCTGAGGCAGCCGGCTGTTCCTGAGGGAAAGGACTTTGCCTCCCTGAGAGAGATGGAGAGCTGCGCACAGAGGAGAACAAGCTGCCCAGGATGCAGTGTCCACTCCTGCCACCATCCTGTCCTCTGATGGTGCCGGTGGGCACGGCTCCTGCTCCAGTCCATGAGACCCCCGGTTGTCACTGAGGGCCCTTCCCACACCCAGTGACGAATTGTTCAGGGAGGAAAATGAACCGTGTTTTTCTACATTCCTCCAATGTGAAGCCCATTTCTGCTGTTTTGTTTCATTTACACTGCTGGACTCTGTAAACCCCGGCACTCGGGCATCTGGGCGTGGACCGGAAGTTCTGCCGCTTTAACTCCAAAGTAGCTTCCGTCTTTCTTTGTGGTAAACCTGCTACCTTGATTTTGTGTCACGGGTAAGGTCTCAACATTCCAGCTCCTTCCTGGATCCATTTGGAAGCAGTTTGTGCTTCTCTGCTTTTGCCTTCACTCACAGAATAATTAAGTGCTTTGTGTGGACAGCCACCCATTCAAGCATTTTATTTCAGCCAATTAAATAATTAAGACATAGGTAAATGGTCTATAATTATTTAGGCTGAAACCCTTGACTTTAACCCTACATTTTAATGATGGCCTCTACGGAACTTCAGGAGCAGAGGTAACAGAAAAGATGCCCTGGGTTTCTGAGTAATTCTCCAGTTCCATCCGCCAGATGCTGTCAGTAATAAAAGCATTCCTGACACAGCCAACCTTGTGGTACCTACAAGTCTTGTACTGACTCTTTCCTGTGCTTGTTGGGTTTATAAATATCACAGTTTAGTCAGGCTGGTAGAACAAATGACCATAATGTGAGTGGCTACTAAACACCAGAAATTTATTCCCATAGCTCTGGAGGCCGGAAGTCCGAAGTCCAAATGCAAACGGATTTGGAGTCTGCTGAGGACCCACTGCTGGGCTCCTTGCCATCTCCTTTGCACTGTGTCCTTGCATGACAGAAGGCACAAGAGCTCTCCAGAGCGGCTTGCACAAAGACGCTAATCCCATTCACATCCCAAATCCCTGTCCTCTTCATACGATCGCCTGGAATGTTACAATTTCAAGTATTGGTTGTATGGGGTAAAGATTTAGTCTATAGCAATAAATAAATTTGATCGTGGTTCAGTATGCAGACAGTTCCCAACTTGTGACAGTGTGGCAGTTTCTTGACTGAGTGACAGTATGAAAGCCACATGCATGTGGTGGAAAGTGTACTTGGAATTTCCATCTTTTCCTGGTCTAGTGACTACATGATGACCCTCCAATGTGAAGCCAGGCAGAAGACTGCTGTCAGCCGTGTGACCATGAAGAAAAACACCAGTGCTCTGTGTCGCTAAGGGTGATGTCCGCAGGTTAGGGGGATTCGGTGTGTTTTCAAATCATAATATTCTCCACCTAAGATGGCTTATCAGAGGGTCACCCTGCTGTAAGTTGACGGGCATCTATGTAATCTGTTTTCTGCTTATTTGAGAACAGAGCAGTGGCCGATGGAGGAGCCCACACCCAGCACACAGGTTGCAGTGTACAGCCATGCAATTGTGCCCACCTTGACCTTCAAGCTTTCTCAGGATAAAGGTCACAACCCTAAGGGCCTTCAAAGCCAAACTCCTGCCCTAAACATCTCACTAGAAGGTGGAAAGAGGTAGGGAGGGAATGACCTAAAAGCAGTTGGTCGGTTTCAGCCTATGTTTTACTCAAATTATTCTCAGGAAGATCTATATCTGCTGAAGCTTTAGTATGTAAATCATATATACAACTCCTCACTGTGGTTCAGGTATCCATTTTCCAAGGCTCATGTGTTGGAGACTTGGGCTCCAATGCCACAGTAATTAGAGGTGGAGCTGTTGGGCAGCAATTGGATCTCAGGGGTTCTAACTGCACCCGTGGGTTAATTCATCATGCATGAGGGCATAGTTCCAAGGTTTATTAGGAGGCATAACTGGTCCCAGTGGCTGAAGCAGGTCACCGGGAGCATGGATTTGAGGGTGTGTTTTGTCCCCGGCCCTTCCTTCTTTGGGGGCTCTTTCCCTCTGTGTCTGCTTCCTGCCCCCTGCGAGGCGAGCAGCTTTTGCTCTGCATGCTGTCTGCCATGATGAATGTTCAGCCTCATCTCCGCCCAGCGTGATGGAGCCAGGACTGAAGGCTCTGAAACCAGGCACCAAAAACAACCTGTCCTCCTTTGAAGTTGTTGATCTTGGGTATTTGTCGTACCAGCAGAAAGCTGGCTAGCACACTTCTATACCTCAACAGCAAATAACTCAATTTAAAAATGGGAAAAAGACTCCAAAGACATTTTCCAAAGAATACACAAACGATCAGCAAGCACATGAAAACAAGATCCATCTTTCACTAAGGAAAAGTAAAATCTGCGATGAGATGTTTCTACTTACCCAATAAGATGACTACTTTTTTAAAAAAAAAGCAGAGAAGAGCACGGATTGCTGAGGATGTAGAGAAATTGGGACCTTCTTGCACTGATGGTGAGTATGTAAAAAAGTCCAGCCAGAGTGAAAACTGGGGTGATGTCTCAAATAAAATATAAGATCCAACAGTCCTACTTCTGAATATATATCCAAAAGAGTGGAAACCAGGATCTCGAGGAGATATTTTACAGCAATATTCATAGCAGCCTTGTGTACAGTAGCCAAAAGGTGAATGTCTTCATCACTTTCTCATTGCTGAGACATAAAACCCCGATAATTGCAAGGGGAAGGAGAAGAGGTTTATTTTGGCTCACAAAGGTTTATTTTGAGTCAGTCCCTGGTCAGTCAGCTCCAAAGAAGAAACATTGTGGCAGAGGGGCATAGCTGGGGTAAAGCTGCCCATGTTATGGGGACGAGGAAGCAGAGAGCAGAGAAAGGAGCTGGGGAGGGAGATACACGCCCACAGTGAACTTCTTCCAGGTCATGCCCAGGATGAACTTCCAGGTCATACGCACAGTGAACTTTTTCCAGGTCATGCCCACAATGAACT
>NW_004624740.1:3876218-3973130 GCF_000247695.1 Heterocephalus glaber | reverse complement strand
CCCAGGATGAACTTCCAGGTCATACGCACAGTGAACTTTTTCCAGGTCATGCCCACAATGAACTTCTTCCAGGTCACGCCCACAGTGAACTTCTTTTTCTGACCAGACCAACGTCCTAACATCACATTTAGCTATATAGCACCCCCATGATTCAATCACCTCCCAAGGGTAACACAATTCAGCATTAGAGATGAGGAAAATTCCCACCCATGCTGAACATAGAAGCTTGCAGACCTTGTGCTAAGTGATCTAGGTCACGTATAAAAGTAGAAGTACTGCATGTTTCTCCTTAAATGTAGTATCAAGAAAAATCACAGATACTTCTAGAGGGGAATGAGGAATTAGTGTTCCATGAGCACAAAGTCGAGGTTAAGGAAGATGAGAAATTGCCAGAGGTGGATGGTGGTGAAGGTTACACAGCAGTCTAGCTGTGCTTAGCACTTTAAAATGGGGAAGACAGTGACATTGTATGGTACTTGTATTTCACCATCATTAAAAGCAGACTTTACGCTATTAAAAATAATATCAGCAAAAGGAAGAAAGAGGGAGAAGACCAGTGCTATGGTTTAGATGCAGAGTCCCCCAGAAGGCTCCTGTGGTCAGAGGTGGGGATTTGGAAGGCAGTTGGATCACAGGCACTGTACCCATCGGGGTTCATCCCCTGACCAGTCCACAGCTGAGGTGCAGCTAGGAGGTGGAGTCTGCTGGGAAGAGGTGGGTCATGGGGACGCGGCATGGCAGAGTGAACTTCCCGCTCTGGCCCCTCCACTCTCTCTGCTTCCTGCCCACCGTGCTGGCAGAGCTTTCCCCTGCTGGACTTTCCACCTGGCCATTTCTGCCCTGGAGCCCATGGACAGGGACTGGAAATGTGAGCCAAAATACACCTCTCCTCCTTTCAGTCTCAGGTACCATGTCCCAGGATGAGGAAAGTGAGGGGGAAAGGCAGCAGGAGACACATGAGGCCCCAGGGCTTACAGGGAAAGGAGAATTGCTCAATTAGATAGCTAAATGAATATTTTGTCTCATCCTTTGGACATATTTTATATTCATAGTCACCTAGAAGTAAAATTATAGTCTCTAGGGTACCAGTAATACCAGGCTGGGCTTCCAGACCGTGGCAGACGTAAATAGAGAGAAGAAAATATGCGCTGTGTCTTCAGTCACTGACTCCCCAGGGCAGGGGAGACATATCCAATTAGCTGGTGGCATCTTCTCATCAGGACTTCTGTGTAAATATAAACAAAGTCTAATGAAGGCAGTTCATCTTCCCTGAGAGCACCAGAGAAGTGTGGGGGGAGCTTTACCTTATGAATGAGACAGATGTGCCCCACCTCCCATGATGCCCACGTTTCACCCATCGTGTTACATCCAGAAATGGTCATCCCTCGGGACCCAGGCCAGTTGGTTCTAGGACCCCAGGTGAATAACTCAATTAATGGGTGCCTGGTCCTTAGAGAAAGTAATGTAGCATTTGCATATAGCCTATGCACATCCTCCTGTACTTATAATACCAAGCACAATGTAAATGCTGTGTAAATAGCTGTCATGCTGCATTGTTTAAGGAAAAATGACAAGAAAAAAAGGCTGTACATGTTCAGTATAGATGACGTACTTTCGGAGTGTTTGTGATATGCAGGTGGTTGAAAACATGCAAGCAGAGCCCACAGACAGATGATTGAACAGACAATTATTTTCAAGTGAAGATAAAATAAAAATTGAAAGAATGATCAGCCTTACAGGTGAAGGCAGAGGGTGAGGTGCCCCGCTTGTGGGCATGAAGGATGGCACACACAGGTGCAGCTGGGGTCTGTGGAGCGAGGGCGCCCACTCCCTAGGCTCGTGCAGGCCGGGAGAGCAAAACTCAAAGGAAACTGCAGACAGAGAAGAACAGGACACCGCCCGAGGGCCACAGCTCCAGGTCAGCCTCCACAATCAACCCAGCCTGCCTTGGTCTGGCGCTGCAGCTACCAAGGCCCACCAAGGAGGGCTGCACACGCTCCCAGGTCACCGTGCCTAGGGGCGACAGTGAACCCGCTGGAAAGCCTTGCTCAGGAATTCGCTGTCCGCCTGTGCTGGTTCCGTAGCAGCAAACACCCCGCGTTACTACAAGCTCAGCCTGGGCTTTGTGTCCCGGTGCTGAGGGTCTGCAGGTCCCTCGCTCACCACCATCTGGGCCCAAAGGCACAGGACAGGCACTGCCCAGGGCAACCACTGCATGCCTGCCAGGGAAACTGAGGCTTTGAGTGAGAATTGTGCCTTCGACTTTTCACTGAAACACTAGAAACATTCCAGTTTTTCCTTCACCATTTTGTTTTCAGTCCCGAGGATCAATCGACTCTCGATCCTCCTGCCTCAGCCTCTCGGCCTGCTGGGATTACAGGCATGTGTCACCAGGCCAGCCACCCTTCCACAGCACCTGTTGTCTGCCAGCCATTGTAGGAGCAGCCGGGAACTCAGTGGAAGCCCAAACATTCCCTGCTCTTGTGAGCTTATGGAAGAGGGGCAAGAGGGACACAGCTGTCAGAGAGGACAGGCGAAGCTGCCCCCATGCGGCACTGGCCAGGGCTCTGCAACCCTCACAGGGCATTCAGGAGGTTGGAACGCCCTCAGCTATCCTGTTTTACAGATCAGGACCTGAGATGTACAGGAGTGGAAGATCTCTGCAGAGAGAGTGGTAGTTAACCTAGCAGTCTCAGTCACTACAAAGAGGAGAAAGGACACCCCAGGCAGAAAGTGACAGGGCCTAGCAATGTGGGAACTTCTGCCCCACAGCCTGTGAGACACGTTGGGACAGGCCGGGGCCTTGAATGCCAAGTCCAGTGCCTTGCATTCCTGAGTTGTGCCTGGAGCTGTGGCAGTTTTCCTCATGATTCTGATTCTGTGGTGATTCTGTCTTTTCCTTCTCTGAGAGTTAATTACTCTAATGCGCTGGCCCTGATAGCCTCGAAATTATACTTCTTACGTGCCTTCACACTCGGCTGGGTTTAACAGTGGTGGATTAACAATTCCGTTATCCACATAGCCATCACCCAAGGCCCAGCACTGACAAGAACGATACGCCTGTCCAAATTAGCTTCTGAGGAATCCAGACGGGGGACTCAGGTGCCCCGGTCCTGCAGCTTGGCGAGGCTGAGCCTGGCCGATTCTACCCGAATCCCCTCCCGCAGCCCCAAAAGATGAAGAAAAAGCCCACATCGAACCTTGCGCATTACCTTTTTCTTTCAAACTTTCCAGGAAATAAATCCTGTCACCTTTACCGAGTTCCCCATCCATCCAGACACTTCCGTTAGAAATGTGTTTTGTGTATAATAAATTGCTTCTACTTGGTAGAAAATCACTTCTCACCCCTATCTCTGCAATCGGTTACTTCTGCCGCGCTTTAATGGACTTTGGCTGATTATGCTCTAGTCATTAAAGCTTACTTCTTGCCACAATGGTATCTTATGTAGAAGGATCCATGGGAGCTTTATGGAGGCTTACCATCCACAGCCTTAATTTTACTCATTCGTCTTAATTTTTTGTAATCATTTTTTGTAAAGAGGGTATAATGTCAGGCTTGCTTCCCGGCCTCTGACAGATCCAATCTAGCAGATAATTACCATAAGGAAATTGATGTTTTAGAGTGCAGGAGAGAATTTAATTTACTCAGGCAACCTCCAGTACAATACATTCCAGAAGATATGAGGATTTAAGTTTTTAAGAAATTAAATTTTACTATTTAACATGATTACTTATGTTGAACATCATTAACTAGCTTTTTTTAACTGTTTGAAATAATTACAAGCACACTTGCTGTGTCTAAAATCCAGACTCTGCATTAAATATGGGTTAAGGATCCATGAAATGGAAAGAAAGACTCCACTTTGATCTTCCAAAAACTGCTCTTTAAAAATCTTCAGAGTGGTGGGAAGGTGATGATGCCCTCTTTGAAAGATAGGTATTCTTTTCTGCCTGCTTTAAGGTGTTATATTAATTGGTCTGGCCCATTTTGCTGTTTTATTTTTCTAATTTCTATTGGCCTCACCTGGCACAAGGTTCTTGTTATAAAGGCTACAAGGAACAGAAAGCATTTTGGAGGGAGCCAGGGTGGTGATTTCTAGTTAGTTTTGCAAAGACACAGCTCTGTGTGTGTGTGCGTGTGTGTGTGTGTGTGTGTGTGTGTGCGTGTGCATGAAGAGACGACCACTTCTAGTGTTTTAACCTGGAGGGAGAAGAACAGTGCCAAGAATATTCCCAGGATTGCCAGAAAGCTGGGGGACCTAGGCAGGAGGCAAGCCCCAGTTCCCACCACACCCTGTTCAGCCAGGCATCCAGGAGGCCCTGAGTGCCAGACATGGGAGCAGCATTTCCATTTCATTCTAAGCCTTTGTGAACTGGATTCCCAGGAGTTCCTCAATCCTTTCCTAAACATGAAGTGAAACACTCAACAGGAAATTTCTGGACACAGCCAGCCCAGAAGTTCCCGTCGTCCAGTGCCTCTCCCCGGTCACATTTCCTCTGAGGAGAAGCCAGCACTGTCCTGTGCCCGCGGCAGGCCCTGTGACCGTTTGGGTAAGAGCTGGGGGATTGCCCAAGGGTCCCCACTTAGAATTCCCCTGTCCCTCCACTGCGGAAGCCGGGGGCTGTGGTGGTCGTGAGCCGCCTGGTCGGCCTCGCCTTGTTTGGGGTGTCTGTGAGCTTGGCCATTTCCACCGGATGCTTCTACTCCTGAGGAGGTGAGGGTATCCGAGCAGAGGTGGGAGAACCAGCACCACTCCAAACACAAGAAGGGAAGCTGCCCTTCCACGAAGGCTCCATACAGCCCACTCCTGCATGTCATCTGTCCCAGCACCTGCTCAGGGATTCACCGTCTGGGACATAATTCAATTTGCGAACACCCCCAAGGTGGTGGGTCTTTAATTTTAACTGGTGAGAAGGAAAAAGGAAAGAAGGATGCCAGTGATATACAAGGTCTAGGTCTAAAAAGTGAGGAGGCACTGGACAGAGATGATGTGATGCTACCCACATCCTCCATTTCTCTCTTACAGCCATCCTGCGAGTCAATATTCCTGTCTGGACCTTACAGATGAGGAAGTTGAGACTTGGTTACTTAAGTGTCCAGCTACTCTTACAACTAATGAGTAATAATTTCAAGACTTTTTAATGTGCCGGGCGTGGTCCTAGGCGCCTCACCTGTACAGATTCCCCTAACACACATAGACACACGTGTGCATAGGCAGGACTATCACCACTATGCTTTTCACTTGGAGAAAACCAAAGTGTACAGAGGCTGAGTTACATGCTCAGGGGCTCCCAGTCAGCAGGCGGCTGAGCTGGGATTTGAACCCAGGATGTTGACACGGACACCCTTGTTCTTATCTACGAGTCAGCCCGTGCTTAGTGAGAACCACTCCCTCTCCAAGCCTAGATCTGTCCCCACTTTATGCAAATCCACTTTGGCCACTGATCTTCCTTTTGTCACTGTTATAGTGAAGATCCTTCCATGTATTTGCTCATTCCACCAGCCAGGCGTCACTCTCCACAGACATTACGGACACCTGCCCCAGGCAGGGAACACATGGGGACCAGCACGGAGGATGCTAGAGCATGAGAGGTGCCGCACTGCCATCCTCAGTCACCCAGGCCCCTACAGAGATGTGTAGATCCAGGAGCCCACACAGAAGCACTCGGTCTGCCCATTCTCTCCAGTTTTCACAGTGCACACTGTGCTGTGCGATCCCTCCTGTCCTGGCTGCTCTTTCCCAGCCTCCTGCTGTGGCCTCCCCGACCTGACCACAGGAGCTCAGGCCCCAGCTTCCTCTTTCCCCCAGGCAGGCCCTTCCCAGCATGGGCTCCTCACTTCTGCTTCCAAGGAAATGCAGACCACCCTCGCACTTCAGGTTAACCTTCGGATTGCTGGAGCCCGGCCTGAATCTAACCTACATCACCAAGTTCCCTAATTGTCTGAAAAGTGCAGTTATACATGAGGTGTGATAAAAATTGGTTAATGTTTCATTTTTAGAAGTCATTACAGTGAAAGACATTGCATGACTCCCCCTCATTTGGAGCACACTTATCCTCTCATCCTCGACACTTCCTGCAGCAGCTCAGCAGTGCTCTTTCCTGAGGGTCTTTAGTTCTGCTGTCCTGGCTGCCTCAGTTTCTGAACTGATTCAGAAGCTTACTTTTCGTGGTCATTTTGATCTTAGGAGAGAGCCAGATCTGGTGCATATGGGTGGATAGGGACACACTAGCGTTTTTATGAGCCTGCCTTTTTGCTGAATGGCATGTGACAGCAGCTGTAGTCACTGTATTTTTTACCCCACCTCAGAAAGACACTCAGGAACGAGGACTAGAGCTGCTGCAGAAAGCGGCCAGAGTGAAGGGAGAAGTGTGTTGGAATCAAGGGGGAGGAATTTATGTGGCATTAATGGCAATGTGTCCTTCACTGTAATAAACGATTTTATTTAAACCTTCACCGAGTATTTCGATCACAACTTCATGTCAGGAATCTGCGGCGGATCGGAACAAAATCAGACTACAGTTTCTGACCTGCAACCACAACGACTTCTCCTTTTTCCAGCTGCTTGGAGTGGCAATGTCAGAAACACACTTCTGCTCTGGTCAGCGTCCAGGCAGATAGGGCAGGGGCAGAATCAGACACTTCACGCTGCAGCCGCTGAATGCCCAAAATTCACGTTTATGCTCAGAAACGTATCACAAGTAGCTCCAAAGCTTTCATTGTGAGTTCATAAGTGCTCCGAAGGCTGATGTGCTGGAGAGAAAGCCTCCCTCAGGCCTGAGCCGGCCTCCTGTCCCCACTGCACACCTCCTGAAACATACCATGAGCTTGTTGAACATTCATTTGTAATCAGCTGACATTTCTGAGGATGCAGAAACCTCTGCTAGGTCTAGGATTCCCAGTGGAAGTTTTGGGAATTCTGGAGCTTAGGAGATTCTGAGAAGCTCCCAGGAGATTCTCCTACAGCCTGGGGAGCTCACAAGACCTCAGACTCACTGTGGCAGATTCTGAAGCGGTAGGGGCTGCAGCAGATGTATTTGGAGAGATTTCTAAAGAAAAGGAGATTCAAAGAATTAAATCAACTTTACCCAAAAGCACACCACTGGTAATGCTCAGGGTTTGTCTCTGTTGACTCCTAACCATGCATTTATCCAGGTGGCACCCAGCCTGGCTGTCACTGCAGGCGAACTTGGGTCTAAACCATGCAGAGTTCATTTTTGAAGTTTCTTTGTGTTTACAGACATGAATTTACCTCTGTCCAGTCAATCTTAGTAGTCTTCACTTATGGAAAAGGAGACGACTGTTTTCCTTCAAAAATGTGAAGTTCCTCTGGATCCTGTCTAGAACGCAGGGCTGGGCGCCCACCACCCAGACTCAGCACCTTCTCCCCATGCCCTGCACAGAGGTGTGCGGCCGGCTTTGGGGCACATTTAAGTCAGAAGACAAACGGTTCACAATTAGTGAAACTACCAGGTCGGTCTGCATCCTCACCACCCCAGGGCCCTTAGGCTGTGCCTGGGGCCAGAGACCAACTCTGCAGTTAAGCAGCATCCTCCAGAGCCAGTCTTCTTTTGCTGAAGTTCACCAGTTTCTGCTGCTTACAGTGCCCAGAAACTCTGTATCCCTCCCTCCACGCAGGCAGCCCTGCATGTCCCCAGGCCCTGATCCCTGCACTCATGATGACCTCTCACCCTTCCTGCTGCTGCTGGCTCCAGGAGCTGTGTGGGGTCTCATACCCTGGCCCCTGTTTACCTCCCATCTACCCCTTCGGCCCAGCTGGAGGCTCCTCCTTCCTGGAGGGTTCCCCATCGCCGACAGGACCAGATCTCCAGTTCTGCATGGCCCTGAGGTCCTGCTGACATATGTGCACCACCCTCAGCTCTTCCGCTTCCCTTCCGGGGTGCCTCACTGTCCTGTCCTCACCTAGAACCCAATTTGAGAGACACTGCAGGCGGCTCTCACAGCACTCAGTGACCTCGGCCTCCTGCAGGCAAGGTGCACACTGCCATTTCAGTAGAACTTTTATGTCTCCCTGTCCACTTGGCCAGCTGTTGCTCTAGCCATAAGATGCCAGTTGAGGGCTGCCTCATGTGGGCAGCTCCCTCTGGGTCCACCAGGCAGATGTGGAACTCCGAGCTGCTGGGAGTCTTGTCCCCTACAGAGAGGCGATGAGGTGCACACCCAGCCTCATCGCCGGAGGGCTGAATCATCTCCATATGGCAGGTTCACCCATATAAAATGTAGTAGCAGAGGCACTGCCTTCTCAGGATTCACTGTGAAGACTATGATTGTGCAACCCAAATGCTCAGCACAACATCAAGCACACTGTGTTCGCCAAGCATCATTATCTTGCACTATGGTATTTGTTACACCTAGATTTGTACACTAAACCACAAGCTTAGTGAGAGAACGTGGCTCCTTCCGTGGTGCCCATCCAGGGCTCAGGGCCCCAGCCCTGAACACCCTCTAGGTGAATGTTGGCAAAATGACCAGTGAAGCAGAGCTGAGCTTCAGAAGGCCCATAGCCCTCCAATGCTCTGCAGGACTGGATGAATTGCAATGGCCAGGGGAGACACCCTGGACACCTAGGCACCTAGGCTTCAAGTCCGTGTAGGTCTTTGCCTCCATGCAAGACCTTCAGAAACACACCCTGGGAAAGGTAAGGCCTACAGGCGCATCTTACAAGGTTTGCTCACAAGAGCTGGCAGAGTGGGATCAGTGGTATTCGGACAACCATAAGGAAGCCCTGGAGACAATCCGCTCTGGAAATGGTCACAGCGGTGGGCTTCGCCTCCCTGGGTGGCAGATGCCTGAGGCAAAAGGAACTGAAAAGGGGCAGTGGTTGTGTCACACAGTATACAGGCTCGATTCACTTTTCTTTGCTGGAAGTCTCAGGCACTCCATGAACTTTGACCACAAGGAGAAATGACCCTTCGTCACAGGAGACCTCTCCACATGACTTGTGACAAGAGTCATGGACAGCACCCAATGCAGCGGAGGACATTTCAGTTCTGCTGTGGAGTGGACACTTTGCCTATGAACGGTGACTGTCTCTTTAACATCTTTGAACCTCGGTGTCATATGTGAAACTATTTTACATGTATTTACTGTATTACAAAGATTGTGTAAAGGGCCCGCCATAGACAGAACATGCAATACCTCAAGATTATCAAAATTAATGTTTTCTAAGACACTTTCTGTAGCTTAATATATATTCTACTTCCAGTGAGAATCCCCAAAAAGCTTGAAATAAGAAAATAAAGATAATAACTTGTGGAGAGCAGCTGCAATTATCACAGTCTACTCTCCATGGAGCTATTTATTGAGTCCTTATAGTGAATTCCAGGCAATAAGTTAGGTACTGGCTGGATTACCTTGTTTTCTCAACAGCCAAAGGTTAAATGCTAGAGTATTCAGATGACACTTCTTCCTTCTAAAAATTCCCATGATTGGAGATACTAGAGAGTACTAATAGTCCAATCCTACTGAACAAGCATTTTTATTGGAACACTGCTGTACATTGATCAGCAATAACAGGGTTAATGATGCTTTTATTCAAAGAGTCGCAATTATGTTTCAACATTAACACCCATTAAGATGAATGACAATGCATTATAAGTAGTCTTTCAATTTGAAATTGAAATGATATCAATTAGCCTTTAAACTAGCCTAAATAAATTCCGTTTGGTAGCTTTAAAATTATTCAAATGCCATGATTTTGAATAAGAGGGTTTTTAAAAAAAGTTTTAGATCCTATTCTAAAGATTCATAATAATAATCATATCTGCTCCTGTAGTCTCTTGTCCTAGAAGAGCAACAGGACTATCAGCTGCTAAATCATCACAGCCTGATTGTGAGTGTGTAGCAATTTTGAGAATGATTATTTCCCAAAGGGGGAAGTAAACAAGGTCTTTCCAGACTACTGTGCGGAAAGATAAATGTTTAAATTCCTGGAAGAAATTGTGTACAACTCGTTAACAGGTCTTAACGACCTCAGACTTTCAAAGATTCCTAGGTGGCCTAGCATGTGTGAGGCCTTGGGTTCAATCCCCACCACTGGAGAGAGAGAGAGAGAGAGAAAGAGAGAGAGAGAGAGAGAGAGAGAGTTGGTTACCATCTTTAGAAGACCCTGTACCCAGCCTTGAGGTCACAGGGCCACAGCCTGGAAGCCAGGTGGGATTCCTCATCTTCATTCCTCCTTGGCCTATCCTGCCCGGCCGCCCCTCGCCTGGTCTCTCTGCACACATTCACCTCCTGCTAAGTGTAAGTACCGTTAGGGTAATAGATTGGTTTTTCCAATCTCCCTCATTCTGTTCATCTCCCATTAATTTCCCACTATTGACTAACAATTCATGCCTGTTGGAGTAAGTGATTTCTCCTTTTAGACACTGTTCCATCTCACTGAAGTTCCAATTGGACACATGCTTGGTGCCATGGATTGAGTCCCCCAAACTCATATGGTGAAGCCCCTGATGTGAAGATATGAGGCAAGAGGTGAGAACTTGAGAGGTGACCAGGTCATGAGGGTGGAACCCACATGCATGGGATTAGTGTCCTCCCAGAGAACCCCAAGATGGCTCGCTTCCTGTCTCTGCTCTGCCCTCTCCCACGGGAGGATGCAACCAGAAGTCAGCAGTGTATGACCGGAGAGAGAGCCCTGGCCAGGGTTTCTGATGGTCTCACTCCATTGTTACTTGCCCAAATAACTCCCCCTTGAAAATGAGAGTTAATTTCCCCCAAATGTTTTCCACTGCCCTCTCTCCAAAGGTAAGGTGGGACTAGCCATTGCTTTACAGCAGGACTCACTGGCTGAGTACGATGCTAAGCCTCTCGGAGCCTCAGAATTATGTATTCTAAGGCAGAGACAGTGCTTTTCATGTGGTCAGGGCTATTGGAAAGCTGTACCTGTGTGTGACATGTAGCAGGCACTCAGGTAAGAAGCCGAGACTTGATACTCGAAACATGGTGGGATCTAAAATTGTGATATCTAAATCTAAATCAGATTTGTGTTGCCTCATTCAAAAGTTGTGTCCTTTTGGGGGCCTCAGTGTCCTCTTTGGAAACTTGCAGTTTGAGGTCATGAATCACCCCTAGAGTTCTGTGAGGATCCAGTGAAATGATGTGTGTAAAGTGGGACACAAATGTGATCAAGCATTATGAACTGTGAAGCCCTGTACAAGCACCATAGGGTGTTTCTGGCCTGATTGGAAAAGATGCTTGGATTTTCTGAGCAATCTCTGTTACATCTGATGTGTGTAGAGCCAGGAGGATATCACCATCTTGGAGAAGGGAACTCAATGCTGTAACTCTGGAAGTGCCACCTCACTCTATGATGCGGTCCTATGTTGTTTATTTGAGCGGAAGCCACTTGAAAGCAAACTACAAGCAGAGACTCTCTGAGCTTCCCATAGCTGGCCGAGATGGATCTTCTACGAAGGCCCTTACTGGCATCTGTCCCTTTCCTGGAACTTTCAGCAACCAGAGCAAGTCACATCTTCCCACAGACATGAGAATTCAAACCAGGATGGGCTTTGTCACAGATTCCCATCTGTCCTTCTAAGACCCCACTTGTCTTTCATACAATCTTCTCCCCTAAGTGTCCCATGTCCTGCTCCCCTCTCCTCTCTGAAATCTCCCTGGCTTTGGGGCATTTGCTTTTCTCCTGCAGTATCCTCATATGTACCTCTTCTCTTGTCAATCTGCCTGCTGTCACTATATTTCAGAGACTGCGTTATGGAACCATAAAGTAGTAGTGAGGACAGAAGTTGAGTCTTCCTACTCTACCCTGCCTTGCTCTAGCCCTTTTGGTGGGGAGCAAACAGGCCCCAGGCAGGGGTCCCTGACACCTGGTGTTTCAGCTCCTCTACCTCTGCTGCCTTAGGCTCCACCCCTTCTGCTCCCATTACATCAAGGGTCCCTGGTCTTCCTCCCCCAGCTCGTCTCAGATGAGGAAGTCACCTATTTTGCCAACTTGCCTGTGTTAGGGGACAGCACCCTGCAAATGCCCTCCCCTGTAGCTACTGTGGGCATGAGTGAAGCATTCCACTGCTGCTTAGACGGCTCCACTGATGGAACCCACACCCCATTGGTGGTTCCCTCACCCCTTTCTGCTCTTCTGCATTGGATATTGCTGATCTTCGGGACTGCTTCCTGCCTGGAGCCTACTCTCCCCCTACTTGCTGCCAGCAATCTGGGCTGGCTCCAAAGGTGACATGGCAGCCCCTTCCCAAGCACTCCCAGTTTCCCTGGGCTTCATAGGTTCAGGACACCAGCACATAAGCCAAAACATCTCTAATCTTATCTCCACCTTTAGTAGCCGTGGTGTAAGGGAAGTGACAAGCTTCAGGGTTAGAAAATACAGACACAAATACCCATTCTGTTATTGACAGGGGATCACTTAGCAAACAAGTTCTAAGATGATGATGATGAAGGTTATTAACTTATAAACATGCAATGAAAAGTGGCCACCATGATGATGATGTTGATGATGAACATTACTAATTTGTCACTTTATGCATCCTGAGTTTAATTTCTGCATATATTGCTGGGGATACTTTCTCTATATACACTTTTCCCCTTGATACTTAAAGTAGTAGTTAAAAAACCCTCTGATTCTTTTACACAGTCTTTCTGATTCTGTCTTTTCTCCTATCTTCCCTCCAGCCTTAATTGACCCTTTATTATTTTCTTGCTCCTGACGTTTCCCATTTCCAATATAGTTCCAGGTGGGTGACTCTAAGCGGCTGTTTGAACCTGTCTCACCATAAATACAATTTGACAAACTATTTCCAAGCAGTCGGTAATGTGAGAAGGGAGGGAGTCTTGCTTCGCGTCTCATTGAACTTCACACGTCTTTTCGACCTGATTGGAAACGGCAATGCTATTTTGCTTAGATTTCAGACCATAAAAACTGTGATCATCAATGTGGGGCCTGAATTTCAGACTTTCCCCTTCTCTTTGCTGATAGAAGAAAAGGTCATAGCAGCTACAAGAAAGACGGTACCGGCTCAGAACAAAGCCCTGGAGCCCGGACTGGATCCTGTAGCTGAGTGGGAGCTCAGGAAACTCGAACAGGAGGAGGAATTTGATTTCTTGTCACCATCCACACCCCGAATTTCAGAAAAGAGATGCAGGCAGAGAGTAGGCACATTATTTAATGCTTGCTTGACACTTCCAGAACACAGAGAATGTCTTCACCCAACATAGAGATCTTAAGAATGTTTGCTTTCCGTCATCCATAGACTGAGTGACAATGGTCCGTTAGCTATATCTGAAGAAGCAAAACTTCTTACACATCAGAGTAAAAAAGTTTTTATAAATATCTGCCTGCGACCTGCTTTATCAGCATGCATTACAAGTTGCACAATTTCACCTTATTAGTTGCCTGAGTCCCCACATTCTTTTACTAGCAGGAAGGTCTGCATGTCCCTGCCAAGCTCACAGGTCCGAGGGTCCACTTAGAGCCTCCTGCAGGCACAGGGCAGCTCCGATTGGCCAGTGGCCCTCATTCACTCTCTGCTGGCAGAGGGTTCTCCCAGCAGAGGGATGCCCTGCCAGTCTGCCCTCAGTCTGAGCTGAGGCACCCACAGTGGCCACAGTGGTGCCCCAGTCATGGACCCTCATGGTTGGGATGCTCCTGCTCATCCACCAAGCTCCACCTACCACTTCCAGCCTCGCCTGTAGCTCCAGACGTGAAGCATGCAGCTAGCCTTCTTGTGCCATGTTCAGTGTCATGGATAGAAGAACACCTGCTCTCACTGTAGGTCTTGGCAACTCAGCCTGTGTTTTTCTCTTTCTTCATTAGTAGAGGTGTTTCACCTTTTCACTAAAGGGAAAAATGGCTTCTCACTGGCATAGCTGAATTTCTAGCATTGCCACTCTTGTGCTTTGGGGCCAATGTTAAGAAAATCAAGAGTCACTGGAGTAGGGCACTGAAGTATCACAGCAGTTGATCTGGCAACTTAGGCTGGTACTGAGTGACTAACGGGCGGGTACCATATACAGGGCGGGTGCTGGATAGAGAGATGATTCACATCCTGGACAGGCTGAGTGGGACCACATGGGAATTGATCATACTACAAAGAACTGTGGGCAAATTAAAACATGAATAATCTGCTCCTGGAATTTTCCATTTAATATTTTTGGACCACTGTGAACCAAGAACAACTGAGTCTTTGGAAAGTGAAAGCACAGATAAGGGGAAACTACTGTATATCTCTCTGCACTGTAAAATGTTTTGCTTCATTGGTTCTTTATTTACCAAAAGGGTCTTTTCCAAGGTGCGTTTTTGCCTCACAAAGCTGTTGTGAAAGTAAGTAAGTAAAATGGTCAGACATTGTTTAAACCCTGCCAACCCATGGGAAGAGAATGGCTTCCCCTTCTAGTCCAGTGGATTCTATCTTTGAACTTCACATTCGCCCCATGGCTTCCAGGCTGATGAGGGTCTAAGGGACTTCCATCTGGGTGGAGCCAGAGGCTCCTCACTGGTCTCCAGTCCTTGACCCTCTGGCCAATGCCACCCTATCTTCCCAAGCACATCCCCAGCCCTCGCTCCACCCTGCAGACCGCTAGTGGAGACAACTTCCCACCAGCTCTGCAGTTCATTCAGTTCCCTCCCTGTGTTGACCCAAAGCACGGAATTTGGACACGAGCACTCTGTGGTCGCCAATGAGCATGAGATGGTTTAACATGGTCATGCAAGGGGAAACTGGGAAGGGTGTTGTCTGCATCTGTTGGATGGAGGTCACCCACAAAGTCGGGCTGAGAGATGGGGTGCAGAGCAGGACAGAGAGGGGTCAGTGCTGACGTGGAAGATGGGTACTGAAGCAAGATCTAGGGGAAGGGGCCGGAAGCAGCCTCTCCTCTTGCTTTATCCACAGCACTGAGCCCCTGCCCTCAGCCCACTCTCAGGTTCCAGACCCCAAGGTGAGCTCACTCTGCTTCTCATGCACATTTTGCACTGCGTGGCTCTTGATATCAGTATGACCTCAAATGCATCTGATGTATGAGACTCTAAGTCAGCATGGGGCACAGAGCACACCTTCCCTTGGCCTTCGGAGCATCAGCTCAGCAGAAGGACTTCTTCCTCATCTGAAGGAACCCTAGCTGGACCGATGGTTGCCTGGGAATGAATATTTCCATGACTCGGGCATGGACCCATGTCATCCTTATCAAGTGGGTCACTGGAAGCACACCTGTGATCCAAGAGACAGGTTCGTGGGCAGCAGGGAGAGACGCGGGAACCTCTCATGCTCCTTGCAGCGTGCAAGGTGGGGAAGCCGCTGTGAACAGTAGCCGGGCTGTCCCCCAGTTATCAAGCCCTGAAATTCCACTCCGAGGTACAAAGCCCAGAGAAATGAAAACTCTCAGCCCACAAAACCTCCCACGGAAGGCTCGTGGGAGCAGTTTTCATAATGAGGAACATAATCCTCATGCTGGCCAACTGGGGAACACACTAGCCACAGTTGCTGCGTCCGTGCCATGGGTATTCTGTGGCAGGAAAAGGAATAAAGCACCAAGGCCCTGCTGAGCACACGTGAGCCTCAAATCCTCACCTCATGAAAAGCCAGAGGCAGAGGTCTGCTGTGAGTGACTCCATGCATGACAAGGTGTGGCACAGACACGGGAAAGGTACAAAGTGGATTGTTGGGTGCAGAGGTGGAGGGCTGGAGACCAGCGGCGAGTGAAAACATTTCCACCAGAGATCAGAGTGATGGCTATATAGCTCTGTGGATATATTGTAAGATATCGAATTATACAATTTAAATGTGTGCATTTTGCAGCATGAAGTTGTTTCTCACTAAGCTGTTAAAAACTAAAATGTGCAGGTAGGAGAAGGAGAAGTCTCCTGAACACCTGGGTGATCAGTTTCTTGAGGCTGGAGGGGCTGAGGGCTTCTTTCACTGGCGGGTGGTGGAAAAGCCCGCAAGAGCTGCACGAAGAGATGCCGGGTGGGGCTGGCAGGGTTGGGATTGTCCGGGAGAGAAACAGAATTGGGGCAGGAGCACAAAGGTGACATTCGGATCCATGGTTCTAGACGAGGTACAGGGTAAGGAAGAGAGAGGACCAAGCTCAGGGCCCAAGGCTCTGCAGAATGGGGACACCAGCAGAAAAGACCAAGAAGGAAACTAGGAGGAAAACCATGGGGCCCCACACCACAGGCCTGGCAGTACATAATTTTCAGAAGAGAATGGTAGCCTGGTGTGGTGGTTCAGGCTTTTAACCACAGAACTCTGTGAGGCTGAGGCAGGAGGATTACGAGTTCAAGGCCAGCCTGGGCAACCTAGTGATGCACTGAGAGCTTGTCTTGAAATAAGAAATAAAAAGTAGCTCAGTGCAAAGGTCCTGGGTTCAACCCCTAGCACTGGAAAAAGAAAAACAAGGCTTGAAAGCTGGAAAGAGGTGGAATGAGGTGAGATCATCACCTGACCTTTGGGTCGGGGTGGCATCCTCAAAGCCCTCCTGAGAGCCCGGCAGGGCTGGGAGCCTGAGTGCAAGCTTGGGCACAGAGTGCCGCTGGCTCTGCTGGTGCCCAGGCCACCCCTGCAAGCACTTTGCATGTCCACTAGAAGACAAATGGGCCAAGACGGAGTAGGGATGGGGGACCAAGGGGGATTGTTTTTCTTTAAAGACATAGATCCTAAATTGTTGGGTGCTGATATCTGTGCCTGAACAGGAAAATAGACGGCAGCACAAAGAGGGGTGCGAAGGGACAAGTAGTGTTCTGTGGCTGTCACACTGGTTCGTGGGCCCCACAACGAAGACTCGTGGACCTGACTCAGTGGCTGCCCACAGACCTCCATCTTCCCACAGTGCCACAGTGTGGAGCTGAAGGTCCAGCTCGGGCATGGGCCAGCCGAGTCCTCTGGAGGCCGCTCTGCGGTGCGTGGGTTGTCTTCTCCCTGTGCACTCACATGGCCTTCTCTGAGGTGTGAATGAAAACTATGGAGAACATTTAAAAAATTTTTATTGCAGTACAAGACACATTGCCATGAATCTCCCTCGCTTTGAACACACTCATCCCCTCGTCCTCACCACTTCCTGTAGCACCTCTGGGGTCCTCTTTCCTGAGAGTCTTTAGTTGCACTGTCCTGGCTGCCTCAATGTCCTGAATGGATTAAAAATGTTTCCCTTTCATGGTCACTGTGACTGTGGAGTAGAGCCAGAAGTCGCACGGTGCCAGATCTGGTGAATAAAGTGGATGCGGACACAGAGTCATGGTTTAAGGAGCCTGCATTTCCATTGGATGGTGCTGAGCAGTGGCATTCACTGTATTCCTGATCACAACTCATAGAGACACTCAGAAAAGACGACTCGAGTGGCTTCAGAAAGCAGCAAGAATGATGGGATAAAAATGCTTGAAGCAAGGGGAGGATCTTGAAGGGGTCGATGGCAATGTGTCTTTTATTGTGATAAACTTTTTAAATGTCAGCATTTGCCATGGATTGATCACACCTGTCTGTGCCCTGAACTCTTCTCCTAAGGACACGAGTCAAGTTGGATTGGGGCCCACACCAATGGCTTCGTTTTACCGCAATGACCTCTTCACGGTGACCACCTGACCTCCAGGGACTCCATTGTGCAGACTCCAAGTCCTCGCTTCTGGCCCGGGGCTTGGCCTGCATTGCCCAATCTCTGCCCTTGACATACAGGGCCAGGCCAGGGACACAGAAGGGCTACACACAGAAGCAGAGAAGAAACAAAACACAAGTTGACAGAGGCTCCGTCACGTGCACCAGGGTGAGACCCAGGAAAGCATCAGGCGCCCGGCAACAGTGGGGGACCTGGGAAGAGGTGAGGTTGCAGCTGGAGTCTGACTAATCCCTCCCTTTCTTGGGCACCTCAGTCTTCTCTCTCAGGGCTTCCACTGATAGGACGAGGCCGACCGCAACCACTTTCCTGAGTCTAAAGAGTTAAGAGTGAATCTTGTTGAAAAACTGCCTTCCCAGCAATATCTAGACTGGCTCTGAGAACCACACTGACCTGACATCCAGAACCTGTGTGACACTGCATAAAGACATGAACACAGCATTCTAGATGAGGCCTTAATGACCTATTTAGGTGGAAATGCCGGTCTGTCAAGGCCATAGAGTGAACCTTTAAACATGTGGTCCACTCTCCCCTGACTGTCACAGTCATCCTCTTCCTATCTCCTGCTGCCCTCATGTGCTCTGCTCACTGCCCAGGCTTGGGGCTCTGTGGCTTGTGGGTCCCCTTGATCTGCACGCAACATGCTCCTGCACTGGTATTACATATAAACAATCACCCGCAGGCTTGGGAGGCCTTGAAGTCTGACATAGGACAATCTGAATTTCCTCTAGAAATTCATAGAAACAATGAGAATATGAAGTACGGTTGAATAACAGTGTGTTTAAATAAAAAATTATTACAGCAAAGGGCACATTGCCATGAATCCCCCCTCAAAGTTCTCCCTCTTCAGGCACACTTATCCTATCGTCCTTACCACTTTCTGCAGCAGCTTTGGAGTCCTCCTGCCCTAGTCTCTATTTACACTGTTGTGGCTGCCTTGATGTCCTCAGTTGATGCAAAACTTCTCCCTTTCATGACCCTTTTCATGGTCCCTTTCTCCTTTTCATGGTGACTTGGGGAAGAGTCAGAGTCACACAGTCCCAGGTCTGGTGAGTAAGGTGGATGAGGACACAGGATTGGGCTTTTAGGAGCCGCCTTTGCACTGAATGGTGCTCAGCAGCAGAGCTCTTCATATTTTTTATCACATGTCAAAAAGACACTCAGGAAAGAGGACTCTAGAGCGGCTTCAGAAAGCAGCAGGACCAACAGGACACATGCGTTTGAAGTGAGGGGAAGTATTTTGAGGTAAGTTACTGGCAATGTGTCCTGGACTGCAATAAACTTTAAAATTTTTATTTAAACATTCAGCATATTTCCAAGTCTCCTTGCATGTGCAGCCTCACCACTCCCTGGCCTTCCCAGTCTTCTGCACCAGCTTTGCCCAGCCCATCCTCCTGGAGCTTGGGCAGCTCTGTCCCTTAGGTCCTGATGCATGGTCAGCTCTTGTCACCCTGGGGGTGCTGGAGAGCTCAGGCTGCTCCTCGTGAGATCTCCAGTGCAGCTCATCCCTGGGAGGTTCAGAGCACAGCGCCTCTTCAGGGGCATGGCTAGCACAGGAGGGCACACACAGCTGCCATCTGGTCCTCCATGTCGCCTCCTCCTTAGCCCCCAGCTCCCACCCTCCATGATTCCAGCCAGGCTGCTGCCTTGGTGACCCCACCCTCCTCAACTCTCAGGATCTGTCCCAGCCTCGGAGCCATGGTGGGGAAGTTGGCGGCTTAGGGTTGCTGTCACCAGTGCAGAAATGCATGCTGCTTCGAGAAAAGCGGAGCTCTCTCTCCACGACTGGCTGCAGATTATATTTGTTTAAAGCAATTACTAAAAACACATCAAACTCTTCATCATCAAGAACAGAGGAAGAATTTACTTTGGCAACTGACTTGGACCTCCAGAAACACATCGATCTCTACAAATAGCTCCAGCACCCAGAGCTCTTGACCCAGTGAGGTGAGGGCCAGGACTCCTAGCCTGGAAGGGGACAAGAAGACATCACTCCCTCCCACTGGGGAGATCTAGGAAGCTCTGGGAACAGTGTGTGTGTGTGTGTGTGTGTGTGTGTGTGTGTGTGTGACACAGGATCAGGCCTCTCCCTGACTCGGCGGCTGCCATCTGCCAACCCTGGCAAGTTGCCGTCCACCAGGTGGGAGTGTGAAGCTGCCCTTCTTCACTGTGACCGAGGCCTGAGGAACCACCAGGCTGAACCCAACTTCTCCAGGGGAAAGCAATGCTTTGATTCTAGCTTCCTTTAATAGCACAGAATGCCACTAGATATTTAAATTGAGTTTGAAAACATGACATATAATTTCCAAGTTGCTAAGAACATATTTGAAAAGCAGAAAAAAAAATCAAGACACTGCATTGCACTTCTATCTTCATGATAAAGAATAATACCAGAGTGATTAAAAGATTTTCCCTTCTTAATTTTTCAAAGGAATTGAATCAGATTAATCTTTCATGGACACACAGCTCTTGTTTCTTAAAATTGATTTTAAGGAGGAAAAACATGCACTAGAATTTTACCTCTTCATCTTTCACCCTTAAAGAGTAAGCACCACCGAGAAAATGTGACGAAAATGTCGTTACCCGTAAAACTCTGTTTATAGGACCTCTGTTTTGCGGATGAAAGGATTAGTCCACTTCCTCAAATCTATTAATTGTTAGGCATCTTTGCAAAATAGATGTTAAGTGAGAAGATCATGGACTTGATTCTGATATTTCTTCTTAACTACCTGCTCTATGAGGCCAGGAATTCAGTTAGCAAATACCTAAAGATAGTTATTAAATAAGTCAGTAAGTAATGGTGGACTTTAACTTGTCTTATGAAGGAACTCTATTTGGATCCAGTGTACATGCCTAGCCTGACACTGACATCTGTCCCACCACAAGACTGTCCCTTACCTTCTCTGCACTCTTCCTCAGCTCCTAATCTCCACCATCCAAATCTTAATTTCTAGATCAGAGTCAGCTTCAAATGCAAGTTCACACCTCTCTTTCCTCTTGACTTGCACAGAGCCTGTGTCCTTCTTGTGTCCCCTGCCTCTTGTCATCCTCTGAGGGATTTCCAGGTGTGTCTGTCCTGGCCAGCATTTCTCCTGCATGGCATCTGGGAGAGAAACAAGACTTGTGGGGAGCCAGCAGGGAGGTGGTTGGCCACGTGCTGTGGGGACCCGGCCTCTCCTCTCTTCTGAGGACAGGACCTGGTCAAGTGCAGAGAGCAGCAGGGCATCGCAGGTGGAGGGAACAGAGTGGGGCCAGGGGGAAGACGTAGGGGTCCATCCTGGGTCCTGGGTCCATGAGGAGCTGGTGGGCTACAGGTGGCAGGGTCAGGAGAGAGACTCAGGATGCCTGAGCATGGGCTTCAGGCCACACGTGTGCTTAACTCGGGTTTTCATGACTTACAATAAATCCTCAAGTCTCCGTCAAGAAAGGAATTATAACCCATCTTTTGTTTTTTGGATGTGGGGCACCTCTTGCATGCGAGGCATGTGCTCTATCACTGAGTTTTCTCCTCAGACCAAGAAAAAATTATTTCTGAACCCTCTGAAATGGAGGAAAGGGGTGATGATAAAAGCGTGACCTGAGGCGACCGATGGGTTTGATTAACGACTCCTCCTTACCAGCTAGCATTCCAGGTCACTGAGCCACCATGAGCCCCAACTCCTCTGGCAGAGATGCAGTCTTTCCACAGTGGGCATCGGCCCCAGCCACCTCTCCCATTCCCCAAGAAGCCTATGCTGCCACACTGTGACACCTGACACAGACCCACACTGGGAACAGACACAAGGTTCACCCCAGATCAGCCAGAGGGACCCCAGATGTCAGCTCTGAGGTTTTGTAACTGAGTGGAACATTTTATGCAGGGAAGCAAGGTAAAAATTTCCCAAGGGGTTTCTGCGAGATTTCCAGCACTTCCTAAATTAGCCCTGACCAGTAAAACCACGAGAGGAGACTTCCTGGCAGGGCCAGGCACTTCCACTTCCAGGCTCAACCGAAAGCAGGAAGCATTGAGACAAGCAATAATTCAGCTCTTCAGTTGGCTTCCAAAATTATCCACATTTGAGTGCCTTGGCATTTGCACCAAAGGGCAGGAGTTATTCTGACTTTTTCTGTTCCCGGTTATCGACTTGTTTGTAACTAAGCCGATGGCGGATGGAACTATTTCATATCCTTTGCTTCATCCCTATGCAGGGTGAGCTCCAGCAGCTGAAATCACAATGAGTCATGTGATGCAATTGCAAGGGCCTCCTTCAGCCTGTGGTTGTGCACCGTTTCCCTGGAGAGAAAAGCTTTCCATCCAGCACCATGGATCCTGTCTGCCCAACATAGCTCTCAGCCGTGCCACTTGTTAGCTGGATGAGCTTAGGCCAATTGCTGATGCTGACCAAGCCTCAGTTCTCCATTCTATCTGAAGATTTCCCACACCTACAAGGGTGGCTGCTATCACAGAAACAGAAAATAACAGGTGTTGGCGAGGACATGGGGACACGAGGACTCTGTCTCGCTAGAGAGAATGTAAAATGTGGCTCTGCTGTAGCAAAGAGCATGGTAGCTCCACAAACAAACTAAACATAGACTTGCTATGTGATTCCACAAGTCACATGCTGGTATGTGCCCCAAAGAACTGAAAAGGGACTCTGAAAGAGATATTTGTGCACAGGAATGTTCCTGTGCATGAAACAGTATTCACAACAGCCCCAAAGTGTAAACTCCCCAAATATCAGTCACTATGACTGCATAAACAGAATTTGGCAAATCTACACAATGGAATACTATTTGGCGCCAAACAGGAAAGAAATCCTGACACGTGGTACAATGTGAGTGAAGCTTGCAGACACTGTGTGAAGTGAAACAATCCAATCGCCAAAGGATAAATGCCGTAAGAGTCCCCCATATGCATTGCCTACCGTAGTGAAATCCACAGAGATAGAAAGGAGAGCAGTGGCTATGAAAGATCTGAAATAGATGAGATGAAACAGAACAAGGAATTTGTGTGCAATGAGAATGGTTTCAGAGAAGCCCAGGGAAGGCTGGTGCTGCAGGCTGCAGGGTGATATGTCTGTGTCAGATGCCACAGAAGCCTACACTCAGAAGGAGCTAAAACCAAGCTCTTAGTTATGTGCCTGGCCACAGTTGCACTGTTCTCTATGAAGACGCCCTTGTGGAGCCCTGACATTTCTCCTGTTGCATTTCTACCTTAGGTTCAGAGCAAAGCTGGCAGCCGCGCTGGGCAGTCCTGGGGCTGTCACCCTGCTGCTGGCAGCGTGGGTCCCAGCTGTGGGTGGCAGGTCCACTGCTCTGCTCCAGACCCTCCCGCCGACAGTGGGTTTGTGCGTACTCCTGACTGTTTCCCTGCATGCTCCAGACTCACCCTTTTCTGCCATTCTTGGCTCTGCCATGCAAGTGTGTGCTGCATTGACTGGGTTTACCACCAGGGTCAGCCAGCCCCCCAGGGAGGGGCCTGAGATGGACAGTGGGCATCAACCAGGGGGGGAGTTAGATGGGAAGCTGGCCAGGTGGGGGAGGGGAGAACCTCCCCTCAAAGGAACAGAGCAGGTGGGGGGGGGAGAGGAGCTGAGAGGGGCCCAGTGAGTGTGGCAGAGGGGGCCATCACACTCAGGCCAGGGCAGATGCTCCCACGCTGGGCCCTGCTCCGTGCCACCTGCTGGCTGATGCCATGCTGTTTCTCTCAAGGATCAGAATCCACATCCAGGGCCAGGTGGGGAGGCACAAGTGATCCTGGGTGGCCAGAGGCCCTGTGATACTGGGCAGCTGTCTAGCAAGGCTCAGCTTCTCCGGAAAGCTGGCCAGGGCCTCCTGGGGGGGCGGGTTCCTCATCCATCTCCATCTCTTCTTCCTCCATCTTGGAAATGGAAGAGCTAAAGGCAGTGGCATCCACTGAGAGTGGCACAGGGATGCCTTCCAGGTGAAGGGAGTAAAATTTTGAGAAGCAAAGCAGCTCTGGAGATCACAGGCATAGTAATACTGCAGAGCTGGAACCAGACCCGGTCCTTTGGATTGCAGAATTTCATCCTAAGCAGTCACTTTAGTGACCCAGAAGGAGTGGAACCATGTGGAGATTTGTTGGGTGCTTTCGTGCTCCCCAGCAAAGTATGCACACAGATTCCTTCTAGTGTGGTGTGCGTCCTCTGGCAACGTGACTATGGCTCTCCCATAAGCCCTGGGGTCTGTTTTCCCACTTTCAGAATCTGGAATGGGCTACAACTTGCTTGATAATAGTTGGCAATGCAGCTGGGCATGATGGTGCACACCTGTAGTCCCAGCACTCTAGGAGGCTGAGGCAGGAGGATCACCATTTCAAGCCCAGCCTGGAAAACTTCATAATTTAACAGAATCCTGTCTCAAAATAAAATAAATAAATCAATAAGAAAAGTTGGGAATATAGCACACAATCCCAAGGAGTGGTACCTCCCTGCAGCTCTGTGCCACAAGGTTTTGGTGTAGATCATTGCCTCACTCCCCTCACCCACCTTGACTCCACCCTCTTGCTCAATGATCACAATGATCCTGCAAGGTTCTTACTCATTTCCCATTTACAGCTGAGCCTCGGAGCCCAGAAAGCAGGGCTAGAAGTTGTGCTCACTTCTGGGTGGCTCCTGGGCTGATCGCCCCATCTTCACGGGCCAGACTGAGACAGACTTACGTGGTTACAGAGCTCTGGTCCCAAAGTGGGAGGCCATTGTGGGTGGGCACGGTGCCCAGAGCCCTCACCATGCCAAAGATCTCTGGGTGCCTCCTGACTACTGAGTGGGGCCTGGGTTCTCGGTGGGGAGGACCACACCCCTGGCCACTCCGTGAAGTTGGTGCACGAACTCTTCTGAAAACCACTGCAGGCATGTGCCCTTGTCACCTGCTGCTATGTGACAAATTACCCATGCTTAACAGCTAAAAGGAGGTGGAGGAGCCCTTGGCCAGGGCTGCAACCCTGGGCAGAGGTGGAAGCATCACTTCCATATGTGTCACTGCTGGCAAAAGGATTCAGACCACTGGACGGCTCTCAAGGCTGCTTGCTGTTTGCTTCCCTGGGAGGGAGAAAGAAAGGTGTGCACACACGCACACACTCACTCATACACACATAAGTGTGCATACTAGGAGAGAGACAGACAGGGAGACCTAAAGAAGAGGAAGAGAGGAAGCAGGCTGGAGGGAAGGGGGAAGGGGAAGGAGGAAAGGAAGAGAGACCAGGACCCAAACACAACTAAAAATAGCAGGTGCATCTGGTGGAATGTCACCCTGGGACTGCCACGCCATCGCTTTTTGCTGCTGATCCCACAATACCCCTCTCAGGGAGGGAGAGGGAGCGGCAAGAGCAGCATGGTCAGGGTCCTTGGGGCTGTCCAGCCCAGCCTTCAGACAGCCCTGCCAGGAGGAAGAAGATGCAGCTGCCTCCAGAAACCTTCTCAGGAAGTGTGCTCACCTCTGCCCCAGTAATGAATGGTGCCACAAATGCTGCGTGGTGGGTCTCGAGGGTTCTGAGCATCTCAGGAGCTGCCTCTATGTGTAGGATGGAGCCAGGTGCGGAGCTCACCTGACGGCTCAGAGGCTCGGTTCACTCCCCGCGGCCCCAGACATGACGTCACAGAGCAGCTCCACACTTCCCAAGCGCGTCCGTGTCGGCCTTCTGCAGCTCTCACACTTTCCAAAGCAAGGTGGGCTGTGGTTCACATAGGATCAGGGCCCTGGCACTGCTCTGGGCCCCTCCTCTCCAGTGTGCTTGCTGATTTTGGGTCAAAGCAACACAGGAGGAAAATTCATCCAGTAAACCAAGAATGACAGAAAAGGGTGAGTCTGGAGCATGCGGGGAAACAGTCAGGAGTGCGCACAAACCCACTGTCGGCGAGAGGGTCTCCACCTGTGTGGAGCAGAGTGGTAGACCTGCCCCGCACAGCTGGGACCCACGCTGCCAGCAGCAGGGTGACAGCCCCAGGACTGCCCAGCGCGGCTGCCAGCTTTGCTCTGAACCTAAGGTAGAAATGCAACAGGAGAAATGTCAGGGCTCCACAAGGGCGTCTTCATAGAGAACAGTGCAACTGTGGCCAGGCACATAACTAAGAGCTTGGTTTTAGCTCCTTCTGAGTGTAGGCTTCTGTGGCATCTGACACAGACATATCACCCTGCAGCCTGCAGCACCAGCCTTCCCTGGGCTTCTCTGAAACCATTCTCATTGCGCACAAATTCCTTGTTCTGTTTCATCTCATCTATTTCAGATCTTTCATAGCCACTGCTCTCCTTTCTATCTCTGTGGATTTCACTACGGTAGGCAATGCATATGGGGGACTCTTACGGCATTTATCCTTTGGCGATTGGATTGTTTCACTTCACACAGTGTCTGCAAGCTTCACTCACATTGTACCACGTGTCAGGATTTCTTTCCTGTTTGGCGCCAAATAGTATTCCATTGTGTAGATTTGCCAAATTCTGTTTATGCAGTCATAGTGACTGATATTTGGGGAGTTTACACTTTGGGGCTGTTGTGAATACTGTTTCATGCACAGGAACATTCCTGTGCACAAATATCTCTTTCAGAGTCCCTTTTCAGTTCTTTGGGGCACATACCAGCATGTGACTTGTGGAATCACATAGCAAGTCTATGTTTAGTTTGTTTGTGGAGCTACCATGCTCTTTGCTACAGCAGAGCCACATTTTACATTCTCTCTAGCGAGACAGAGTCCTCGTGTCCCCATGTCCTCGCCAACACCTGTTATTTTCTGTTTCTGTGATAGCAGCCACCCTTGTAGGTGTGGGAAATCTTCAGATAGAATGGAGAACTGAGGCTTAGTCAGCATCAGCAATTGGCCTAAGCTCATCCAGCTAACAAGTGGCACGGCTGAGAGCTATGTTGGGCAGACAGGATCCAGTCACAGTCTTGCTGGTGATTGTGTCATCATTTAGGTGATATCTTTATTAGCTTCATCTCTCCCAGAGTGTGCTACACTCTAACAGGAGAGCTGGAGGTTGTTTCCTCTCCACATCCTGTCCACAGCTCCAGGGTAGTCCTTGGTGGCAGACTCTCCATGAGAATCTGTTGCATAAGCAAATGGATGGATGGGTGGATGGATAGATGGGTGGATGGATGGATGGATAAATGAAGGGATGGATGAATGAATGGATGGATGGGTGAATGGGTGTGGATAGATGGGTAGGTGGGTGGATGGAAGAACCTTGCAGCACAGAGATATCCTTTGAGTCTTTGGATGGCAAAGTAGGTCCCAAGAGCAGACCTCACCTCCCTCATGAGTGCTTCCATGTGTCCTTCCTCCCTCACATCTTCAACCTGGCACCTTAGTGACCTCACCCTGTTCCAAGAGCATCTCCTGATTTTCTCCCAGGAAGGTGAGGCAAAAACTGGGATAAATGGACTCCATCTGCCCGCAGAACCCCCAAAGCACAGACCTGGTCCCCCACAAACCGTACTATCATCCAGAGGCAGAGGAAATATGGAGGGCGTGTGTGGCCCAGCAGCTCCTGCTGGTATCAGGGGTGCTCACTCCATCAGGCCATGGTCAGCTGAGAAGGACGAGTTGAAAGCTACCATTCCCAGCATGAGTGTCACCTGGGGACGATGCATCCAGACACCTGAAGTGGGACAGAGGAGCTGGGGCTTCCTGACGTTGGCACTCCAGACGGTCGATCTGGCCATGGGGGAACTTAGTCCCTGCCTTCGAGGCCTGATGCCGCTGTCTTGGGGTCCAACAGCAGGAGGACAGTCACCGCCTTCTGGAGTGAGAGCCATGAGGAGATGCTGCCCGGGGTCCAGACACTGGCACCCTGCCCGTAACAGCCCCAGGCTACTGCAGATCCCGAGGGCAGAGCAAGGGGCAAGAGGCCTTCCCAGACCCAGTGAAGCCAGCCTGGCTGCGTGCTCCCCTGTGCAGCTCTGATGGCAGAGGGGAGCCTGGGAGCTGTGTGGGATCCCGAGAAGGTCTCAGCTGCTCTCAGAGAGGCTGCGGCCAACCACGAGCTGCTGGTGGTGGCAGTGGGGCAGCGCCTATCTGGGCTGGGGGGGGGGAAATCATGAGAGAAAAATCATGGGCCGGAAATCCTTCCCCTCTCCTGCTAAATTACTTCTGCTTGCCCTGTGAGTGGAGGGAAACTGGAGCTTGCATCCCCCAAGCGTGAAGAGCAACGTTGCAGAATTACTGGAGCTGCTTTGAGCCCCACGTGCAAAGAGGGTACATGACCACCAGGTGGCCCAGTGACCGGGTTCTTGCTCCAGTCTTACCCTGGGCGGACAATGAGGTCCCGTGCTGCTGAATGACCCTCGGGGTGCTCCCACCACCTCCAGGTCCAAAGCTGTCCTCGGGCAGAGTCACAGGCCCAGGCCCGGGATGGAAGCACCTTTTCCCAGAGCCTGCAGGCCTGAGCCTCACTGGGTGCACAGGGACCTGTCCCCTAGGATGCAACCAGTCCCGCCTGCCTCCCAGCCCCAGCCCGGGCGCCTGGTACACTGAGCAAGGCAATGTCCAGGAAGAGGCGGACAGCTCAAAGCCGAGGTGGCATTTGAGTCGTGTTTTGAAGGTGCGTACGACTCACTGTTGCCTACCAGAAGGAAGGCAAAGCCATCCAGGCAGGGGAACCCGCGGCCCCCAGGCCCATGTGGGCTGTTGTGGAAGCCTCTGAGGTCATTGAGGCATGTGGGAGTGAAGTTTGGGGTGCGGGTGGCTGGGAGGTTTCTGGGACCCGGGTTCCTCCTGCGAGGCCACAGCACCCTTGGCCCCCAGGGAGGGGAGTCAGGGACGGAAGCACGAACCTGGGACAGAAGGTGTCCTGAGGCCACACACAGAGTCCAAGCTCTCCTCTCCCCCTGTGTCTCCCTGGTCTCGAAGTTGCTCAGGCTGGGCTGGAATGGGCAATGCTCCTGCCTCAGTCTCAGTGTTGGGATTACAGGCGTGCACACGCTCATCTGGTAGCAATTCTTTGGTTTGGTAAGATCTGAATGCAAGGAGCAGCCTTGGGCCGAGGAGACAGTCAGCCAGGAGGCCCTAGGCAGGGCAGGGACAGGGCTGAGTGGACACGACCCACAGAACCAACTGCTGCTCCCTGTGTCCAAGGTGGAGGGGTCAGAGGGGGGCTAGGCAGGGCTGCCAGGACAGGTGGACGTGGGGTGACAGTGGAGCAAGTTGACCTCCTCAGCCAGCAGAGGGACGAGCAGGGGCAGCAGCAGAGTCAGGAGCCTCTCCTGGCTCCACAGTCCCAAGCCAGTGGTAGCAGGCCGTCACCCCAGTTCTCATCACAGACCTGCGCCCGCCCAGCCCGGGTGTGCTCAGTCTCCCCTGGGCTTTCTCTATCTTGGCCATGTTGTTCTAGACAAAGCTGCCCCGACCCTTTGCAGTACTGGGGATTGAATCCCGGGCCTTTGCATTGAAAGACATTCCCAGCCCTCTTGTATCCTTTTTTATTTGGGAACAGAATCTTACTAAATCACTAAGTTGCCCAGGCTGGGCTCATTTGTATGATTCTCCTGCCTCAGCCTCCCGGATGGCTGGGATTATGGGTGGGCCTAGCGACCCTCTTTATTTCCACAAAGGGCTCTACCTGTCCCGAGGCCCGTTGGACAACAGCAGATGGAACAAGGCCCCCAGCGACCCTGCAGGACTCTCCTGTTTGGTCAGAAACAGACTCTCCCCGAGCAATGGCAGGCCACTCTGTGAGGCTCCAAACCTGGGCTCCAGCCTTGTAACTACAGCTGGGCTCCTTCTCCACATAGGCCCATGACTTGACTCAATTTCTCCGAAGATACTGTCCTCTAAAAGCATTGGTACCTAATTTTCAGGAACTAAATATTTTCAAACATTTTTACAGAGTCTTAGAAAGGCTATAGGACAGAAATTTAAGGTAGTTTCCTTACCAGGGGGAAGTAAATATGTGAAGCCAGATCTTTATTTGGTCACAATACCATCTTTTTTTTTTTTTCCATACTAGGGATTGAACCCAGGGCCTTCACAGAGCTGTGCCCCCGGTCCATTTTAATTTTTGATTTTTATTTTGAGACAGGGTCTTGCTGAATTGTCCATGCTGGGCTGGAACTTGCCATCCTCCTGCCTCAGCCTCCCAGAGTGCTGGGATCACAGGCTTACACCACCATGCTCTGCCCCAATAATACACAGTGGTACGTCGGTTCACAAAATGAATTCTTTCTACAATTCTGGTTGCAAATCGAATTGGACAAGAATGGAATCCAATGCAATGGTTAGGCTTGGTGTTGACCTTTTGGGGAAATTGGATTCGGTTTGATTCTTGTAAAATGATGAGCAAGTGATAAGCGGGTGCTTTAGGAATGAAGAAGTGTGAATGTCTGAGGATCCCGTCCTTTCCCAGCCGAGAACCCAGCAGCCAGCAAGGTCTGAAGGCTTGGCTGGGACCAGGGGCCTCGCATTCCTAACCCCGAGTCAGAGCCTTCCACGATGCCCCTCTGAGGACCCTGACTTCGGGAGTGTTATTCCAGGAGTCAGCGCTGTCCCTCAGCCTGTTCCTCAGCAGCACTCAGTGCCCTAGGCCGGGGATGTGGGTGCACCCTGGCCTTCAGGGCTATTTGCGGGCCAACTGCTACCCCTAACCCAGGCCTGTCCTCACCTCCACTGACTCCCCACTCTGCCGTGGGTGTGGTCTACTCAAGGTGGCTTCCCGCACTGCTCCCATAAGCCGTTGTGGTGGCCTCACCTGTAACCCTGCACTCTTGGACGCTGAAGCAGGAGGATGGCAAGTTCCAGCCCAGCCTGGGCAATGTAACACCTTGATGAGATCCTGTTTCAAAATAAAAGAACCACAATGGCCTGGGGACATGAATCGGTACCAAGGCCCTGGGTTTGATCCCCAGCCCTAGAAAAGAAATTTAAAGGACCTAAGACAGGAAGAAGACCCCCAGCTCTCGCATGAGGACCCTTACTGCAGCTTTGTGAGAGAAATACGGTGGGGTCACAGCTGTCCACACAAGGAGGCCAACACCTCTGTTATTCTCCCAGAGTCACACAGAACGTGCTGGAGCAGGAGCTTCTCTCAGGGTCCCCGCTCTGCTGATGGGGCTTGGGCTGGCCCTGGGGAGCTGACGCCAGACCCTCAGGCCACTGTGGAGCTCAGGGGGTGGGGGTTCACTGTTCCCTGAGACCCCTCGGGTCAGGAGGGAACTGTGCACACCGAGCTAGGAGCTACTCAAATGTGTCCTTATCTCTGCCAGGGCAGCCTTTGCAATAACTGTGTCCTAAGCGGCCCCGGGACTCCTCATGGCCCAGCAGCCTTGAGCAACAGTGCAGCGTCCACAGGTCTCTTGCCCAACATGTCTTCTAGCCTTGCTGGGCTCAAATACTGGAAGACAGGATGCCTACCTTGGAGTGGCGGGAATCCCACCCCAGGGCAGGGGACACACGTGCCTCCGCTGTAGCCACCAGGTGTGGACACTAGGGGTGGAATGCACAGGTTGTACCCTCTTTAAAATAAGATAGTAACCCAGCTGGGTGTGGTGGCACATGCCTGTAATCCCAGCACTCTGGTAGGCTGAGGCAGGAGGACTGCAAGTTTGACCCCAGCCTGGGTGACTGAGCAAAACTGTTTTAGAACAAAAAATAGAAAAATGTATAAGGATGAAGCTTAGTGTGAAGGCCCTGGGTTCAATCCCTAGTACTGGGAAAGAAAGAAAGGGAGGAAGGAAGGGAGGGAGGGAGGAAAGGAGGGAGGGAGGGAGGGAGGGAGGAAGGAAGGAACGAACGAAGAAAGAGAGAGAGAGAAAGAAATGGAGAGAGAAAGAGAGAGAGAAGGAAAGAAAGAAAGGGAAAGATAAAGGAAGAAAGGGAGAGAGAGAAAGAGAAAGAAAAAGAGAGAAATGTTACATTACAAAGAGTGATACAAATATATGAATTGAGTCTAATCACAAAAGGTAGTTTTCAAAACTTCCCCTAATTGTTGTTCACTATTCTCCTTTGAGTGAAGCAGTGGTTACAAAACAGTATATTTGCCGCTGCCAATTTTTTTTACTTTCAAGAATGCATTAATTCACAGAAGTGTGAGGAACCCATCTGGAACGGGGTTCCCCTGACTGCTCACAGCAGTCTTCGTGTTTAAGAGTAGCTGTAGGCTTGCAACACTGTGGCTGTTTCTCGTGCAGGGCATGAAGCAGGGCTGTGGGTGTGGGGTGGTGGAGACCCAGCAAAGTTGCTACTCAGCGCACTGGCATGCTGCCACAGAGCCTGCTGCGCACCTCAGATCTACACACTCCGTAAAACAGCCGAAAAAGAAGTGGAGATATTGAAAAAACATTGGTGATTTCATACGAATTGTGTGCCTTTAATGACTCTGGG
Source organism: Heterocephalus glaber (assembly GCF_000247695.1). The sequence goes on along the minus strand of NW_004624740.1, from coordinate 3,941,231 downwards.
CATTAAAATAGTTCAGTATTATTTTAATTTTAAAATCTCTATCTCACAATGTTAAAATGTGACTTTCATTAATATTTACTTTAAAACTCACAAAATAAACAATAATGTCTGATTAAGGATAACTAAAATTGATGAAGTTAATACAGTGGTGCCTTTGCTCACGAACTTAATTTGTTCCAGGATTCCAGAAAAGATGGCTGCAGTCATGTTTGTCACTTGGTGCGGAGTTCACAAACCAAAGCAAAATTTTGACAAACCCTTCTGGTTGCTCACCAAATTGTCCACAAACAAAAGCGTTCCCGAACTGAAGTACCACTGTCTTTATTACGAAGTTCTGTGAGTGACCATAAATGAGATCTCTGAAAGGCCAGTCAGGTATTTTGGATGACAACGTGACTGGTGCTCTGGGAGCCCGAGGAGGATAGTGGGCTCAGCATGCAGTGCCGAGCAGGGAGCGCCAGCTCTAGCGGGGCCCCTCTGCTCACTCCCACCACATTCATCCCTGCACTCCTAACTCATGCATTCCACAGAAGTGACAGAAGTGCCACCATTGGCCCCAAAGTGCCAGGGGGACCAGCCCAGGCCACAGGGAAAGGCAGGAAGAGCTGCCCGCTCTGAGCTCAGCCCTGGCTTATCTCCCCATCAAGCACACGGGCAGGCGGGAGGCAGGGACAGCGTCTCCATCTCGGGCCTCCAGGGCTGGAAACCACATCCTCCGTGGCTGCAAGGAGAGGAACCGCACAAGCGGGCCAGCTCCACCTGCTTCGGCCACTTCCTCCGGGCTGGCATTCTGCTCCCGGCCTGCTGCCCTTCAGGCTTTTCCGTGTGTGTGTGTGTGTGTGTGTGTGTGTGTGTGTGTGTGTGTGTGTGTGTGTGTGTGTGTGTGTGTGTGTGTGTGTGTGTGTGTGTGTGTGTATCTTTTTATGTCTCTGAGTGTCTTTGTGTGTGTCTCAGTGGATGTCTGTGTGTGTCTGTGTGTGACTCCTCCACCTTTCAAAGTCCACGCACATCTAGCTCTACCGCATGGCCACGGCCACTGCAGTTTTCCCACGCCAGCCCCTGTGTCTACATCATGGCTGCAGCGCACACGGTGGCCTAGCACTGGCCCCCTAGGCTGATGCCCTCCACGTCTGTCCCCACTGAGCCCCTTCCCTCCCTCTGCCCATGCGTCAGGCCCGAGAAGGCTACAAAGGTGGAGGTGTGGAGTGCAGCCTTGTGTGGCCTCAGTTTCCCCATCTGTAAGACAGGGCAGCCCCAAGGTTAGGGTGAAACCAGGAAACAGCCCCCTGGCCTTTCCATGTCAGTCATGCCATGGGCTCAGGGCACAACCTCCACAGGACACAGACTGACAGCTCCACCTCCAACCCTGCCCAGCTGGTGGGTACCTGGCAAGGGACCACATAGAGGGCATGGACCAGAGGGACAGACACAGCCTGGTGGGCAGCAGCTGAAGAGGGTCTCTGGTTTCTGGGAAGGGAGACCTTTGGCTCCAGCAGCCGAGGACCTGGCTCTGCAGAGACTCCAGGCTCCACACCGAGCCTCCCCATGGGGACAGGGATGTTCCTGTGGACCAGCTGCCACTCGATAGCATCATAAGGCTATAGCAGTGATTCCAGAACATCAGGACCTGGTGTAAATACATCAGTCCACACCAAGGAGCGTTGCACTAAAGTCACCTGTCTGTCCTGTTCAGTGAGCCAGACTTCCCACAGATACCTTCCTACAGCCTCCCTTTACACACTGAGGCTGTGCCCACTGTTTAAAGCCCAGATCTATGGAAACTCAAATACAAGGACTCCCTCTGACTTCCCAGAGATGCTAGAGCCACCTGTATTTCAGACGGGCAGGGGAACTAGTGCTCAGCTTTGATCCCTGCAGCTTCTTCCCACTCTTAGGGGACATCTTGGATATTTCGAGCTACTGCTTTATTTGTATTATTCTCCAAAACAATAGCCACAGCTGGCCGCATCTCTCTTTCCTGTCTCTGACGGCTACCAGAGCCGAGGTTTAGGTGCCCGGGAGAGCCACCAGTGAGGTGAGCTGGGGGACTGTAATGCACATTCTTAGCGAGGTTGCACAGTGTGTTTGGCATCTATTTCACGATCTCCCATTTCCTACTTACAGTGTAATGGTCAGCCTTTTCCTGTTAGCCAAGGGTAGCAATTTCCACTTTAGAGAACGTATTTCTTACATGTCCTTTAGTAATCGTGGACAACTTGATGATTTCCCCTTGTTCTCTGCAGGACAGTGTGCTGCTGCCTTGCGGGGTAGAAATAACAAGCTCCCCTCCTCTCCTTTGCAGGCAGGAAGCCTGTGGTCAAAGCCCTGCTCAGCAATCTGGGGTTGCATATCTCACGTGGCACAAGAAACTGAAGTTGTTTTTAAATGTCAGGGAGGAGCCTTTCCCAGGTCCCCAGCAGGCTGCCAGGCCTTTGGGGAAAACAGGCCATAACCGATCTCAGAGGAACATACAACCACAAGAAAGGTCACAAAATGAACCTGAACCCCATCCCATACAGAAACACTCATGCACCTGGTCCAGAGAGCAGCCTCTCAGAGCTGGTTCAGGAGAATTGACCGCCCTCGCTGGATGAGGTGGCGAGGGGAGCCTCTTTTCTACAGTGTCACTGGGCTCAGAACTCCAGGGCTGAAGGAGCATCCGTGGCCCGGGAGTCATGATCCGAGGTTAGAGGAAGGATGGCTCCTACAGAGAACAGGAGCTGCTTGGAACAGAGCAGACTGGAGCTTAGAGAGGACTCTAAGAAGAGCTTTGTAGGTCCTGGGAGGGAGGCCAGCTGGCCAGAGGGGACTGGAGGGGAGATTTGGTGAGAACTGTAGGCCAAAGGTGTTCTCCCAGGTCCTCAAGCTACACTCACGCAGGTCTGGAAAGTAAGTGCATCCTCACTCTACAGATGCAAAACTGAGGCTCAGAAAGTGTAAGGCTTTGCTCAAGGCCCAGGCTGATAGTAAAAGAAACTGCAATTTGAACCCAGGACAGAAAGGCTTTACGTGAACAGTACTGCTGCCTGAACCAGGTCACTACAGGTCCACCTGGGAGCGGCTGGAGATGCAGGACCCTGAGGCCTACTATGGAGGCCTCACGAGGCATCTCCTAAACCCACGCCAGAGACCACAACCTTGCAGCAGTCAGACGTAAGATCAGTGGTCCTGGCATGGGCAGAAACCTTCTAATGCCCGAGGAGTTTGCGAATCAGCAATAGGCCAGCTTTGGCAGTGTATGAGTTTGGATATCATGAGTCCGTTTCTAAGACTGCAGTCACTTCGTTGTTCCTAATGCAGTGGGACCTCTCCACTCTGGAAGTGCTCGGCCTCCTTTGGCCTGGACACCTCCAATGCAGAGCGGCCCCGCATGGGTCAGCCAGCCCTTCCCAATATGGCACTCCCCTGTATCTTTCCATGACTTTCTTACAGCTTAATTCCCAGATGCTTGCTCCTGTCCTCTTGGTCCTAAATCAGGTTGGACTGAGGTGACAAATTCTTACAGCTCCACAATGGTATCCTCCCCCTATCCCAGCAGTAGGATTTAATAACATCGCCCAACCTAGGTACACGGGAACTTCTGTTCCATGCCCTGTCACTGGCTCTGCCTGCCCCACGGAGATGCATCTTCCTCAGCTCCCAGCCAGTTCTCCAAATTCTCCACACCCTGAAGTCCAGACTCTGAGCACCTTGACAGATGGCCAGGACCAGGCTCCAAGAAGCAGTGCAGATGCCCCGCCATCTGGCATTATCCCATACACCTGCCATCGATGCTTCTACCACTGTGATCCAGTCACCTCTGCCAGCCCCTGTGTCCACTCTGCTCCCAGAGCTGATGGGGTGCCCTGAGACCTGGGACAACCTCTTCTGACAGCCTCCTCTGTCCCGTCAGCATCCTCAGGCCTGTGGGCTCCTTCAAGCTGTGACCTCACCCCTATAGGCAGATTAAGTACCACCTAGGTCTACCTCTTTGTCTCGCCATGAGTGTGATGGAGTCAGTGTCTTTTCTGTAAATGGCATCTACCTTCTTTCAGACAGAGGGTACCCAGGAGCAACCAGGTGGATGAAGTGGATTGGCTGTAACTTCATGGGAGAAAGCTTGACACACGTCATGGAGACGAATTAGGCAAGAGGTAGAGGAGGCCCTGGCAAGAGAGGAAGTGAGGTAACTCTGGCAGGGACTAGGCAACCACCAAGCCCTGCCGGAAATGGAAAGGAGATTAGCATGTGGGGAAGCACCGGAAGGGAAGTGGGGAGGGAGTTGCTTAGAGATGAGACTTGAGGGGAGCCTGGGTGGGAAGAAGCTCTGAAGGCCCCTTGCTGGGTTCTGCTCCTGACTCAGCCATGGACACTCATGTGTAGTTTCAGAAGAGAATCCAAGGTTAGGATCTCAGGCCTCACACCTATATTAGAGCAGCTGTGAAAACTGAAGTAAGCAACCTAGAGTGAGAGGCTAATTTGCATATATTAAATCACTTTTTAACTGAGGGTAACAATTTCAACTGTAGACAGAAGCCATCCCAGGTCACCTCTGTGAATCCCCTTGTAATTCTCATGAAAGGGTCAAACGTAGAATTATGTTTAATCATATACGCACGGAGACGCAAATGTACTTATATCTACAGTCCTGTGTATGTAAATACAGGAAAATTTCTAGGGGAAAATTAAATACATAATGCCATGTGGCCACATCCTCAAAAAAATGTTGAGAGCACTAGCATTTTACCTCTGAGTCATTAATTCCAGCTAATGTGGAGATTAGAGAAGGAATCACTTACTGGAATCAGACTACAGCCAAATATAATGAGACAGACTCATTTTATTTTTAATAGGCTTTTCATAGATCATCCTTTAAATATAGAGAAACAAGGGGGTGGGGAAAACTCAAGTCCATTCAAAGGCACACTCCACACCTGATAGCAGGATTACAGCAGATATCACAGAGCTATGAAGCTTAGTCTTTGTCTCATTAGCCAATACAAAAGGTAAGTTCATAAATGGGATAAAATGGACTGAGGAAGACTTAAATGTAAGAGTCAGTGATAAAGTGAAAATAAAGTATGCCCTTTCTTGCTCCTTCTGTCCTACTTTGTCATTTGAAGAGATTTTTTTTTTGTTGGTTATTTCCAATCTGCTCCTTCTCCTTGCCTCTGTGAATGTTTAAATCCTCATCAATGCCAAACAAAAATATTGCAGGAAAGGAGACCAGTATTTCTTATGGCTATAGATACAAGAACCCACAACAAAATACTAGCTAAGTGAATCCAGCAATAGAGAAAACAAATTATATACCATGTGTATACACTTAATGGCACTTTCCCCAGGAATTCAAGGTTGGTTTACCATCAGATTATCAAGTAATGCAATAAGCACATCAATGGGATAAAGGGTGAAATCCATAGGATGGCATTAATGGATGCAGAAAAAGTATCTGAGAAAAACCCAAACCCCTTCATGATAGCACACTCAAAACATTGTGAAACAACAGAAACTTCCTGTGTCTAATAAAAGGCATCTGTAAACAGACACAGCTAACTTAATAGGGAAGGACTGAATGCTTTCCCTTCATGATCTGAAAAAGACAAAGTAATCAATTCTCACCAGATATTTGCTCAGTCAGAGCAATTAGACAAGAAAAGGAAATAAAAGGCTTGTGTACTGGAAAGGAAGAAATAAAACTATTGCTGCTTGTTGATGGCATGATGTTATACATGGGATATCCTAAAGAATACACACACATGCAAATATAATTAATAAATATGCTTAGTAAAGTTATAGTATACAAAATTAACATGCAAAAACTAGTCATAAATCTATACACTAACAATGGACAGTCTAAAAAATGAAATTAAGAAAACAATTCCATTTACAATGACACCCCCAAAATAAAATACTTAGGAATAAATTTAAGGAGATGCAAGATTTGTACATAGAAATTTAAAAGACCATTCCTGAAAGAAATTAGAGGCATAAATGGAAAAAGAGACCATGTTCATGAATTGAAAGATGTAATATTAAGATGACACTATGTCCAAAGATGGTCTAAAGATTCATTGCAATTCCTATAAATAATTCAGTAGCTTTTTTGCAGAAATGGAAATCAGTATTAAAGTTCATATGGAAGTACAAGAGATCTTGAATAGTCAGAACAATCTTGAAAAGGAAGAATAGAACTGTAACATGCTTCCCATTTTCAAATCTTACTATGTAGCCACATTCTGGTACTGGAATAATGAGAGATAAACAGATTCCAGTAATAGAACTGAGAACTCAAAATAAACCCATACATTTATTGTTTATTATTTGATGAAATGCCAAAACTATTCAACAAAGAGTTTCTTCAACAAGTGGCTTGTGAAAAATGGATATGCACATGCAAAAAGATGTCACTAGACCCTCACTTCATGAAATATACCAATATGGGCTCAAAATTAAACAGCAACCTAAATAGAAGCCCTAAAGTAATAAAAAATCACATCAGAGAGCATATGAATGAATCTTCAGGGCTTGGTATTTGGCAAGTCTTCTTGGATATGATACCAAAATTATCAGCAGCAAAACAAAAATAATAAATAACAGACTGTATTAAAATTTAAAACATTCATCCATAAAAGGATTGCAAGAGTGAAAAAATACATCATGGAGGAAATATTTGCAAAGTGCATATCTAGTACAGCTCTAGTTCCCAGAATATTTAAGGAACCAACACAAGTCAACAACATAAACAATGCAATTGAAAAATGTGCAAAGTGCTAGAATAGACATTTTTCCAAAGATGATGCAGAAATGGTCAACAAAAGAGTGATAAGATGCTCAGCAGCATCAGTCAGTAGGTAAATTCAAGTGAAAATCATAATAATACCACTTCACATGCATGATAGCAAAGAATTGGAAATAATGATCATTGGTGAGGACGTGAACAAGTTGGAGATTTCATGTACTATTGGTGAGAGTGTAAAATGGCATAGCTGCTATGGGAAATAGTTTGGTTGCTCTTCAACAATCTAAGCATAGAATTGTCATCTGACCCAGCTACTCTTCTTGTGGGTGTAAACATATCAATAAAACAGGTAAGCAACCAAAACTGTAAACAAATATTCATGCTGGCAGCAACCCACATATCCATCTACAGATAAATAGATAAACAAAATGTGGTATATCTGTTCAATAGAATAGTATTCATTTACAAAATACATGATTACAACATTTTACAAAACCACAATGCTAAATACATGAAACCAAACACAAAAGGTACGATTCCCTGAATCCATTCATATTAAACATACAGAATAAGCAAATCAAGAGACAAAAAGTAGTTTTGTGGTTGCCATGGATGAGGATAGAGTTAACAGGGAATAACTTCTTATTATGATTTAGATTCAGAATGTCTCCCAAAAGCCTTATGTGTTCAAAGGTGGGACTTTTGGGAGATGATTGGGTTATAGGGTGCTAGGACTATCAGTGAATTGATCCAATGATAAGTGCATAGTTAAATGTGCTGTAAGGAGATAGGGCCTGGTTGGAACAGGTGGGTCATGGGGAGGGGGGTGACGTTAGAGGATTATCTCCCTTCCTAGCTCCTCCCTTCTCTTTGCTTTCTAGCCACCATGATGTGGGCAACTTTCCTCCACCTCGCCCTTTGACCGTGCCATTTCTGCCCTAGAGTTGGCCCATCATGGACTGAATCTACTGAAACTGTGACCCAAAATAAACCTCTCCTCCTTTAAGTTGCAAATGTTCTGTGCTTTGTCACAGGGATAGAAAAGCTGACTAATACAGGCTTGATGGGTACAGGCTTCCACTTCTGTCTTCGTTACATTTTCAGTGCTGAGACAAAATACCCAACATCCACAACTTAAAGGAAGAAAGTTTATTTCAGCTGATAGTTTGTAGAGGTTTCAGTCGATAGACAGCTGGCTCCAAGCAGAGTGTCATGGCAGAGGAGCATTGCAGAGGAGAAACAGTCCATGGCAGGCAGAAGGCAGAAGCAGCAAGTGACAGCAACCTGTTTTTCCCTTTTATCCCATCCAGGCTACAAGCCTTTTGGGTGATGCCACCCACACCCCTGGTGGGGCTCTTGTCTTCAGTAAATCCATCCAGCCACACCCAGAACTGTGCTAATTCCAATCAGTGGACTAATTTAGTACCACACACCTTCAGTCCCAGTATCACACACCCTAGATCCAGCCAGCTCCGAAAAGACCCACCTATGAGTGCATGAAGCTTTGAGGGGGACATCTAGATACCAGCCATAACAACCTGATGTAGTAACAATTCTAAAACTACATAGTGGTGATAGTTGAAAAATGTTGTAAATGTACTTAATGACACTGAGTAGTAAACTCTGAAATAATTAGAATATTGAGCTTTGTTATATATATTTTATAATTATTAAAAGGTGTAATGACTAACATTTATGTCATGCTTTAATTAAACTTTGCAAGATGTTTGCAGATGTTTCAAAATTCCATTTCATGGCACATATTTTGGAACTCTAGGAAGTTAAGTCGCTGCCATTCTGTGGAAGAAAAAAAGACCCAAGGGCAGTGCTTGAAACTTTGTAGAAGCTCCCAAGATGAGTAAACAAATGAGTAAAGGAATGAACATGAGAACCAATTGAGACGCAAAGGCTGACCTGACTTTTTCACGCTTATGTATCTGGTAGATAGTAGAGGCAGAGTTTAAGCCAATATCTTCAGTTTCTGTGTCTCACATCCAGTCCACTGTATCATGCTGTCTGCCAGAAATATATTCCCTGCTTTCTTTTTTCTATACTTCAAGGAATTGTTAATAATTTAGAAAAGTAAGTGATTCACATCCATCATACTCCATTAGTTCAGGCAGCACAAAACACAACCAAAAATCTAGAAAAAAAGCCATAGTTGTCACGAGGCTACAAAGAGAAGGTATTCTAGATGAAGTTGGGATAAACGATCCAGAAGAGAATGTCCTCAAACTCTAGCCACGTGCACACTTCCAGACACCTGCTTGTCATTGTCAGAGCTCTGCGACTTGCTGGAGCTCTGCGATAGTACTCCCGGGCAGGAAGTGGCCTCACTTGTCTTCCTGTAATCCCACACGAGACAGCAGAATTTGCTCCAGTAAGGGGCTTAGTTGCTTGTTATTTTGACTCATGTGTGATGACATTTAAGGTTAGCAAGGAACTGTTTCCACCAGGACCCAAACATCTGCGTAAAAAGAAAAAGATGTTATCTAACTGTCAGAAGATTTGATTACTTGACACTTGAATATATTTATGATTACTTGGATTTTAAAACTTGTTTGATCTGGATATGGAATAGCAGGTGTGCATATTTATACAGAAAGATTTGATGTTGTATATTTAGATCAGAAATCATTCAGCATCTAGAGTTAAAGAAGCAACAAAGAGTTCCAGCCCAAGTTTAGGATCTGAAGTCTGATAGCCAGGCTGTGATCCGGGAGCTGGTTCTTCCTCACTCCGGGACCTGAAAGCAGTGCTTAGCTTTTCCATGATTTGTTTCTTTATCTGTTTAATGGGTTAATGAAAATAGGCATTGGTGCAATGATTAAAACACAGGAACTACCCGTGCTCAAGCATTGAGGTTGTCTTAAAAAGCCAGGCAGGTAATGGTGCATTTCCATTATTAAATCACATTAAGAAAATAGTCATCAGCAGTGATAGAAGCAATGTTTTGGACTTCAGATGCAGCAACTTATAAAGAACTCTGGAAAACACAGATTTCTAGGCACAGTCTCATCTGTATGAAAACAAACAAAAGAAGGTGTATTCCACGATCCAAGATACTCAAAAGAAAGTGTGCCCAAAAAGTCTTGTAGTATGCTCAAAAATCTAGCTTGGGTTTGCATTTTCAAAGAATTGCATCCATGCAAAGGATCCCCAATCAAGAACACCAACATGAGCTGATACTTGGCCGACAGCATAACATGAGGCTTGTGAAATGTGAACCCGGCAAAGACACCACTCAAGCAGTGTGCCCAGGACGACAAGGGCAGAGTGGAGTGGGCCAGGGCTGGTGGTGAAAAGTGTGGAGAATCCTTGACCAAAGAAAAACGAAGCCCATGATGTGCTGAAACATGAGAACACCAAGCTGAACCACTGCAAGCCACTTGAACTGCACCTCGGGCAACAGAGAGGGCACACAAGCAGACTGGATCACTGTGTCACCAATGATGATTTAGTGGCTTCAGATGCAGAGGGACCCTGAAATCCACTTCCTGTCCCTCATTCCTTGGGAGAAACGGGTTCATCTCTCTAATCTGTCTGTTTTCCTTCAAATGAGACAATGATAGTGCTAGGTTGAAATGTATATAATAGCCAATACAGGACCATTTTATCTCCAAAACTAACAATTTCAAGTGATGTATCCTAAATCCTAATTTGTGTCCCTGCCCATGATGGCAATATCAAATAAAATGTAGATTAACCACAGTTAGCTTAAAATGGAAAAAGTCGGAAATGGGAAAGAAGCAGAAAATGTCCTGGCTTTTACAAACATTACTGTTTGCTATGGTTTGAATCTTAAATGCCCCACAAAAGGCCCAAATGCCAAAGGGTTGATCTCAGCCTGTGGTGCCACGGCAAAGGTGGTGGAGCATGTGGAGGTGAGACACCAAACTTCCAAGGAAGTTAGGGTGTTCACGTGTGCCCTTGAAGGGGGCTTGGGACCCCAACCCTTCTCCTCTCCCTATTTGCCTCCTGGCCAATTCGAGGTGGCCAGTCTCCCTCTACTACTTACTTTACCTGCTGTGATGTACTGTACTGTCACAGACCCAAAGCAACTGGGCCAGGTAACCATGGACTGAAACCATGAGCCAAAATAAACCAGTTCTCCTTTCACATTGACTCTCTCGGGTATTCTGTCACAGTGATGGACAGTGACTAAGAAAATATTTTTAAAATTAGAACACTCTAAATAAAGTTACTCAAAGTCCCTAATAATAACAATTTCTGGAATGTTATGATGCTCAGACGATTCATAATAATATAATAATCTTGGGAATTCTATTATTTTAAATGTCTCCTTACCACATTCACAGAAAGATGGTTTGGCCCAAAACAGTAAATACGTGGTAGAGACAAGAATCAACAAAGGCTTGTGATACAGAAGATAAGAATGGTTTCCATGGCATGAGGTCGCCACTTACACTTACAAGTGACAATTCCCAGAAATAAGTCTCAGATCCGTAGCAATGGCAGCTCTCAGCCCAGGGGCTCTGGTGTCTCTCAAGTCCTTGGTAGAGGGAAATGCAGGTTACTTGGAAACTGGAGGGAAAGGTCAGGGATTCTCAGTCCTTGCTGAAGTAGGTGGTAAGTACCAAATATTTTCTGTTGGGAACAAGGTTTCCAATTCCTGGGGATTCTTACAAAACAGCTACTGTATCTGAGCTGCTAGTATTAGAGAAGAAGCCCTTGCATCATTATCTAGCACAGGGGATCAGGATTTAAGTCTCAAGCCAGCATTTCTTAGAATTAGTTTCCTATTTTCAACTAAAGGTTACCTTCCCCATTTTGTTCTTTCTATCAGAGATGCTAACATTTCCTGACTTGCTTCTTTTAAAAATGAGGAGGGGGGAGGTGGAAAAAGTCCATGTAGTGAGGTATGCACCGAACACTATTGTGCAGGGATAAATGTGGTATTCAACTACCATGGTAGCACCAATGTCAGCATCCGTTTCCTGTCTTGCAGTTTGTCTGAAATCATTTCATTGCCACTCAGATCCAGAAGAATGTCTGTCTGGGAGCATAGCACCTGAGGTCCTTGTTCTGCTAAAAAATGTGACAGCCCCGTTGCTTTACGAATGCCTTCCACATTGTGTGGGGCTCAGAGTTCTCTGTTGTGTCCCTCTTCAGTCACGGAGAAGCTCATTAGCCTGCACAAAACCAGTGACTTTCCGTGCCAAGGGCAGATCTCTGATAACTTCTACAACTTGCTTATTTCAGAGAAGAAAATAGTGAGATATCACACACACACACACACACACACACGCATGCACGCACACACGCACACAGTCCTCCTTGAATGTCCTATGTCCCATTGCTTGCTCACCCAATCTCTTCTCCAGCCTAGAACCCAGAGATTTTTATTTTCATCTGTTTGTAGTTAGAGGGAACTTCACTTTTTTCGATCCTATTAAGTCTTTGTATAAATTTCCACTATAACTCATGTTCTTGTTAAATGCAAAAAGCAAAACAACATCCTTCATTTGGGAGTGCTCCCCCCCACTAGATCCTCGGCAGTATTTTAGGGCTTAATTAAAGGAAGTTGGTCTCAATCCTAAAATGTAAGCATAGATCGCCCATTGGCCCCAGACCCGGCTTTGCTTTGTGGCTGAATTCTGCAGAAGATCAAAGGCAGAAGGACCATTCTGCATCACTCAGGTTCTCAAATTGCTCCGTCAAACACTTGATCATTCACATTTAGAGTCAAGACAAGGCTTACAGGAGGGCAGTGTATTCTATTTTCTTTATTCCCGGATGTCGTTGATTATTAAACTACCATAGACTTAATAGCATTTGTAAGCATTTGGGGTGAGAAAATGTCTCTAGTTCCTTCATGCTAACTTTCCTGTCTTTGGAATACATTGTATGATCAGAACGTACGTATTCAGCACATGTATACCATGCAGTATATGTGGTGCTAATACTGAGGACTGGTTAGGAATCATGTACCTTAAGCTTGGAGAAAATGCAATGTTGTAGTTCCCCAGCACTCCATGCCTGGTATGTGTTATCAATTCATTTACAAACACTGTAGCTTCTCTTTTTGGTGATGTTGCCAAGTGAAAATGAGAATTCTGAACTATGGAGCAGGCATCCCAGAAGCTGGTATCCAGGAGAAATAGGGGAAGCAGGAAGGGTGATAGGAGCGACCACCCTAAGGAGACGCAATTAGCAAGGGACACCCACTTTCTCCAGGAAGGAAAACTTGCAGTGTAGAGTCTGAGAGGACTTGGATTTGTGTTTGTTTTAGTTACTCTAAAAGTCAGAAGTTATCTCTGGGGAAAATTTCTCTACATAAAAGAGGTTTAAGTGATTCTGGGAAATCATCTGGTTTCCAAGAAGGTAATTTGTACTGAGAACTGAGAGGACATCATTTGGACTTCAGCGTTAAAAGACCCAGGAAAGAAACACATCACCTTGCTGTAGAGGAGATGGCCAGAGGCAACCTGAAGAAAGGTCACTGAGTTAATGTGAGCGAGACTCTATTTGATGAATTATCTGTGCAGGTATAAATAATCATCTGAGATCATGCTATACTTCATGACTTTGGCTGAATATTTAATTAGTTAACTTCTTTCCTCTCCTTAACTTCTTTTTAACCTGGTTTTGTTTTTTCTAAATGTTTTTAATCCATTTGTCATTTCCTTCTCATTGGTGTCCATATGTAGTCATCAAAGCCTGCTAACCTAGCCCCTCCTATCTTATATCAGCATGTCTGTCTTCCAGTCCTCCACCAGGAAAGTCTTGGTTTAGGCTTTTGTTATTTCCAGCCAGAAGTATTCTGATAATTTTCTATTACACTTTTCATTTTCTCAAAACCTCTTTATCTTTTTAGGGAAAGATAACATTGCAAGCAGGTAATAGGACATTTTGGAGACCAGCTGGCTTATCGTAACCCAAATACAGCACTCCTCCATTAAAGAAACAAGGTATTCATCACATGTCACCAGAAGTAAAAATCCAGGGCCAGTTTACCTTGAAATTAGCCATCCTGGATTTGAGCACATGCTCAAGTCTCTTGTACAGCAGGGGGTAGTGTTTGTATATGACCTGCACACAGTCTCTCTGGATTCTTTGTAATACTCAGTACGATGCCTACACATCACTTCACATACAGCATTGTACTTGGCCTATGGGAAATTCATATTTTGATTTTCTGGAACTTTCTGGAATTGTTTGTTCTGAATATTTTTCATCTGTGGTTGGCTGAATTTGCAGAAATGGAATTAGCAGATGTGGAATTCACAGATGCGAAGGGCGAACTGTATATATTTTCATCATTTACCATCACACTTAACACAGAACTTAGCAAATAGTAAGCTAGTACAAATATTAGTTTAGAATTAACAATTAGATATAGTGAAAATTAAAAATCAGAAAGTTTAGAAATAGGAAAATCTGTTCAAGGGTAAGAAACTAAGCAATAGATTTAGTGCTTAGTCCAACAGACTATTGCATTTTGTACTTCTGACATCAGACCTGGTTTATATTCTTACAGGTCTTTACCTTCATTTTTCCACTTAAGAAGAAATGAATTCAAAGAAAATTCTGCAGTGGTGGGTTTGGGAGAGTGGTCACAGGTTTGCGAAGCTATGAGTTGAGAACTGTATCTTTCCTACACAAAAAGCAAATGCTCACTTATTTGATGGCAGGAGAGGTTGCTCTTCTCCAGCAATATCAGGTAGACTAGGAAGTGTGGCTCAGGGCAGAGGTCACTCCCTCTGGCTTCCCCTTCCCTTCTGCCAGAACTCAGTGACCAGGAGATGGAGGAGCCTAATGGTGACCTCAGGGCTTGTGATCCAAGCTTTCCAAAGGCCATACTGCATTTCTCAGCATAGGAGGAGCTAAAGGAATAAGAAATTTAAAAGTTAAATCTGAAAGAAGACAGGAAAGGAATAAAAGAAGAGAGATACTAAAAGTACAAAATAAGATATTAAAAACACATCCAACTACATTTTAAAAATGGAAGTTCACTAAAGTCATAGGTCAGGTTCCCTGAAAAGTAGTTCTGAAATAAAAAGTTGCATACAGGAAGTTTAATGGGACATTTCTCATGCTCAACTCCTGTGAGGCAATGAAGAAAGGAGAACCAGAGAGAAGCAGAAAAAGCAGTGACAGAAAGGGCCTCAGCCAATTACACAAGGATCTCAAGCTGGAAGGCCTTTCAGAGGTAACGTGAAGGGTTCCCTAACACTGACTTTTTATAGCCTTGAATAGACCAGGCATCGGATGTGGGCCACTGGAGGTAGGTGTCATGTTCAGGAAGCTGTGACCTTTAGGGAAGCGCTGTCTTAGTTACCTTTCTCATTGCTGAGACAAAACACCCGACACCCAAATTTAAAGGAGGAAAGGTTTATTGAGCTCACAGTTTGTAGAGGTTTCAGACCATAATTGGCTGGCTCCAAGGCAGGGTTTCCTGGCAAAGAGAAACAGTTCATGGCAGGCAGAAGGCAAGGGACAACCACAGCTCTTTCTATCCCTCATACCTTATCCAGGCTACTTAGAGGGGGTGACACTCACACCCTTATTGCTAGTGCCTTTGATTCTAGAATTGCACCATGAATAAATCCCAGTGTAACACACTCTAGATCCAGCCACCTCTGAAAAAACCCTTCCTATGTCTGCATGAGGGGTTGGGGGAGATCTAGACCTAGCCATGACAATGCACTGAGAGCAATCTCAGTTAACAGCACAGCTGAGTTCTAGAATTCATGAACATTTCTAATAGCCTCATGATGCAATGTCTCTACCCTAACACCTGTGCACAAAGAATCCACCATTACTGAGCATAGAATGGAAATGTGAAAGTTTATCATCATTTATAACGGCAAAATATCCAGCTCTATGTTATTTATAGGGGATTTACCTAAAATATGAGAACACAAAAATTAAAAAATGGAAGACACTGTATGTTGTTTATAAAGGACTTACCTAAACATAAGGATGCCAAAAATAAAAGAACTAAAAATAAATACACAGGAATATTTTTTACAGTTTGTATACATGCTCCTCAAAGTCCATATGTCAAAGGCTTGGTCTCAGGGTGGCACCATTCAGAGGCCTAGTATGAGGGGCCCAGTGGCAAGAACATTTGGATCACTGCGGGAATGCCATGGAAGAGATCATAGGGCCCTGCCCTGTTCTTGCTGTCTCCAGACTTAAGAGATGAGCAGTTTACAATATTATGTGCTCCCCACCCTTGTCACCTAGAACACCCACCAGAGAGTCAGAGCAATGGGTCTACCTGACCAAGGACTGGAACGTCCAAAACCATGAGTCAAAATAACCCTTTGCCCTTTATAAGGTGATTATCTCAGGTATTTTGTCATAGAGACAGAAAGCTGATTAATGCAAATGCTATAATGTTATTCATTACACAGTGGTACCTTGGTTCATGAACTTAATTCATTTCACAATTCTGAGGAAGATGGTCACATTTGTGCTTCTGTAAGGAAGGCAGCCACAGTTGTGTTCATTACTTGATGTGGAGTTCATGAATGGAAGCAAAATTTTGGTGAATGCTTCTGTTTGCAGACCAAATTGTTCATGAACAGAACCATTCATGAACCAAAGTATTACTGTATTAAAAGAAAAGGAAAATTACTTCTTTATGTTAAAAGGAGAATGCAGAGAAGAAATTTTTGAAAAGGAAAAGAAATTCAAAAGTAAGGATGCTTTTAACAATAACAACATGAGGATACTAGATGGATGATACTAAGTGGATGATACTAGATGGAGGATACTAAGTGAATGATAATCCAATATGTAAATCAAAGTATAGTGGACAAATTTCTAGAAAAAAATATAGCTTAACAAAATAACCCAAGGAGATTTGCTAAAAAAGAAAATCACTCAAACGTCCATTGTATTAATTGAATTAGTTGCTTAAATTTTTTTTCCAAAAGAAAATATCATGTTGGATAATTGTGCAAGTAAATTCTAGAAAAAATTTTTAAAAGAACATATAATTCTAATCCTATACAAACTTTCAAAAGTATAGAAAAAAAGAATACTACTCAACTCAGTTTATGAAGCTAACTTTCCCCAAATAGCAAATCCATCACTGAGAATTTTTTCACAAAATGTGTAAAACTCTCCTGATATGTAAAATCCACTTGGGAAGTGGAGAAAGCATTTCAGTGGACCTTCCTACAAGAGAAAAATGTGAAAACATGCTCAATCTCTTTAATAATCAGAGGAATTCTGATCAAAACCACAATAATATTATAATTTACCACTAAGCAACCAGGTTTGAAGACTCACCATATCAAGTGTCAAGGCCATGAGGGGTTGGCGATATAGCAAGTGCTTCAAACACAGGAGGGTTTTTGTGTAACTATCCTGTGTTTAACCATAAGAGGCAAGTCCAGCAATGCCATAGCGAAATCAAGTGGTTCTAAACTAAAGTCAAAGTCCCACAAAACCGGTCATCCTGATAGTATTTTCAATATATTTCTCCATTAGTCCTGAAAATTACAGAGTGTCTGAAATCTTAATCACCAAATTAAGTCAAATAACACAAAATTATGGTAATACACAAACCAGCCTTCACCTTTCTTTAGTTATAGTGAGAGATGTTTCAGATGACTATAAAATAAATACGGTCACTAATCTGATATTTAAAATCATCATCATAACAACCATTAATATTTCCTGTACTTCTGAAATATATAATCTACAAGTTACAAACAAGTTTGCAAAATATCAATATTAGGAGGAATACATTAAAACAGACACCAAAAGTGTTATAGTTTTATTTTGTGTCTTTTTAATAATTCTCTGTGAAGCAGTGCAATCATGACAGGGACCTGCATTGATAGAGGTGGCCAGAACTTCGTTATATGTTCAGTAATAATCAAGAGACCTTTCTGCTGCTTTAATATTCAAAGTCTTGTTTTGCAAAGATTCTTTAATTCTGTGATGTTTTCAAAGATGCCCCAATTTCTGAACTAGTAAAAGAGAAGAGTAGTGAACTAACAACTCAGTTCAACCAGTCTAGAAATTCTAAAATTCTAGAATACGCTATTGATCAGTGGTAGTACAGCAAAGTCTAGTGCTCACCCACTGAACTTTACAACTCCAGTATATACTAAGAGGAAAGTGTCCTTCCTTCCCTTCTGGAATGTTCTACAGGATTCCTGGCTTTGCAGCCCATCTGAGCCCACCACTAGGGGCGCAGACGCAGACTCTGGGGCTTTGGCATCAGACAGCCTTGGCTCTTGCTCTGAAGCCAGTTCCTGTGCTTCTCTTGGCCCCAGCTTCCATCTATAAAGTAAGGCCAAGTATACTGACCTGGTCACAATGTCTCTAAAGTCCCCGCCCTGGTCTTGAGACAGATAAAGCCCTCAGTGTGTCCCTGCTCAGCCCATCCCCATTCCTACCTGATGAGCCCCAGAGTCCACAGGATGAGGAGCATCCGGTGGACCATGTGCCTGTCTGTCATCCCGCTCTGGCCATGCTGCCACTGGCTGTCACCCACTCTGCTCTCCCTGTCTCCTGTATGGGACCTTCCAGCTCCTCTGCTGCTGTCATCAACCCTGGGCTCTGACGAACATCCCTGTCTTCCACCGCCAGCCCACACGGAATGGCATTAGATATGTGTGATCAAAGTGGAAAATCAACATTGCTCTGTTCCCCTCATTCAATTCACAACCCTAGTTGGCCCCAAATACCCTTTCTGGCAAAATGCCCAAGGTCAGAATTACATGTTGTCTTCAGTTCTAATTTTTCTTTGGTATGTGTCAGTCTGACAAATTATTCAGTCTTCTCTTTGAGGTTCATGTTCTAGACCCGTTTGAAGAGTTCAGATCACTTATTTTAGGAATTTCTCACAATTTGCGGTTGCGTGGCATCATCTCACAGCAATTTCTCTTTGTTGTGTCCTCAGTAAATCTTATCAGGTGGAACACAATTTTGATTTGTTCCCTTATTGGTGGTATTGGCTTTGATTGGATTTCACCATTGTCAAATTATTCTCTTTCCATTTTTCTTTCCTGCATTGAGGATCAAACCCAAGGGCTTCCACATGCTAGGGAAAAGCTCTACAATGAGCTACACCCCCAGACCTTCTTTTTTCCATTTTAAATTAACTAACATAGTATGAGGAGCTACTTTGAAACTGTGCTACTCTACCATGCCTCATTAAATTATAACAGCCAGCAATTTATTAATTATATAATGAATACAAATTCATGGTTTTCTATTTCACTCAATGGACTATAATCCATTTTTATCCTTATTTATTTTGATTTTCAATTCCTTCCAGATATGGACAGTGGGAGCCTATTCTAGTTTTATTCTGTGTCCTTGAATATGTTCAAACTTTTAAAATCTTCTTCATTCCAGAAACAACAAATCATTCTAGGCCCATGTCATATTTTCTTTGAATCCTCTCTGGAACCAACCATTCCTCCAAAGAGTGCTGGGTGCATGTGGTGGAGATGGGTGTTTCAAAAGCAAGAGCTGAGTACCGGTGAGTGTGGCACCCAGCCCTGGAGGCCAGAGTTGTGGAGCATCTATGTGTACACTAGGCTAACGTAATGTCTGGGTGTCTACACAGCTCTCCAGGTGCCATCCAGAACCATAGTTTTGGTTTGCTCCTTTTCATATTTGTGTGAGATCTTCCTTGAAAAACAAGGAGCTGGCTGACATCACCCTTAATATTATCTGACTGGGCTCCCTGGAGATAACCACTCCACTGCCATCCTTTCTGTCTTGTTGATGCCTCTCTAATCCCAGGGAGCTCAGATGCCCCACATCAGGCTACAGGCACAAAGCAGGGTCTTGCTTCAAGCTAGAAATCACTGGAGCAGAGGAAGCTAGGGCCACCTCGTCTTCCTGTGACTGCCGACTTCTCACAGGCTCTCCCTAGGGTGTATTCACTCTCCAGCATTTTCAGGCCATGCGTGTGTGTGTGTGTGTGTGTGTGTGTGTGTGTATGTGTGTGTGTATTCATGTGTGTTATCCAGTTTTTGTTGGTTTCTGGGAGTTAACTCACTACAGTGGAAGCTGCTACTTATTTTTTGTTTGCTTGTTTTCTTTTGTATTTGTAGATATTCTTTATAAGATTAAGAAATGATTCCTAGTTTGCCAAACATTTTTATCTTGAATGGATATTGAGTTCTATGAAACACTTTTTCCTCATTTACAAAGATAATGAGAATACATTTCTCCTCAATCTGTAAGTGGAGTAAATTACACTGGTTAATACTTGAATGTTAAACCAAACTTGACTTCCTGGAGCAAATCCAATTTAGTTGTGATGCATTGTTCTTTAATATGTTGTTGGACTCAGTGTGATGTATTGTTCTCTATTATGGATTGGATTTAGTTGAGTAATGTTTTAATAGTTTTGCATCTATGTTCATCAGAAATATTAGGCTGCTAATTTTCTTTTACTGTGCAGTTCTTTGAAGATTTTGTATGCAGGCTATGTTAGCATCGTAAGAGTGAGTTGAACAGTTCTTTCTCGTATTTGCAAGTACTTGGAAGTATTCGCCAGTGAAGCCAGTTAGGCTAAGAGTTTTCTTTGCTGGAAAGATTTCATAACAAATTAAATTTCTTCATTAGATAGATTATTCAACCATTTTATTTCTTATTGTGATAGCAATGGAAAGCTTTATTTTTATGGATTTTACCATTTTTTCTGACTATTCAAATTTACTGGCATAAGCTTTTAATAATATTCTAATATTAGCTTTGTAATGTCTCTAGTACTTTTAGTGATGTTCTCTTTTTTAGCCCTAATATTGCAATGTTTGTCCTTCCTTCATACACTTTCTGTTGGGCCCAGGATTTATCAATTTTTCTGGGCTTGAACTTACAATTCTCCTCCTTCAGTCTCCCAAGGTGATAAGATTACAGGCATGTGTCACCATACCCAACTTAAAATCATTTCTTAGTTCAGTTGACAATCATAGTCCTTTTACTTGGAATACTGCCCATTTTTGTCATTATATCTACTCATATTTAGATTTAAATCTTCATTTTGCAATTTTTCTATATGCTTCTTTTTTCATTTTCTTATTTGGAATAATCATTTAAACACTCTTGAAAACTCATCCCATGTCTCCCTCTGTTCACCTGATAGTTATATCATCTCTTATCATTCTTTTAGCAATTACCTTCCATACTACAACAATCTTCCTTTACTTATTAACAAGCATTTTACCACTTCCTGAGTATGTTAGAGTTCTTGCCCTAGCTTTTGCTCTGTTGATTTCATATTTTGGAGAGCAGCTGTCTTTCTTTCTAAGTTTTTAAATTTTTGAGATAACCCCCAAATGAATGTAACTATTATTTTTGCAAATGCACACTAATAAAAAAAGAAACTAAATACGTAAATAAAAATTTGAGATAACTGTAAGTTCATACACAATTACAAGAAATAATAGAGACCCATGTGCCTTGCACCTAGTTTCCTCTTACGGTTGCATCTGGTGAATCTTTAGTACCAATACCACAGCCATGGTGTTGATGGGTCGCAGTCCCTTGATCTCATTCAGATTTCCCGTTTTACCCATGCTGCGTGTCTCTGTCAAGCTCTGCCCGTACTATTCCATGGGCACCTTCGCATGTGCACTGCAGCAGTCAGTATCTGCCACCACTAGGTCGGTACCTCTTCACATTTTCCTCCTGTACTGCCATCCACCAACAGCCCATTCCCAACCCCTGGGACACTAAGCTCCCACCACTGAGCTTTGTCATTGTGACGGACTTACGGTATCCCTGGCATTTCTCTGTATTATTTTCTCTGTGGTGTCTCCGGGTATCACAACATACAGGAGAGACTATGTCTATTATCAGTTTTATTCTTGGTAAGTTTGGTTAAATTTAGACACCTATCATGGATTGACCTCAGTATAGATCTTCTTAGAGACATCGATCTTCTGATGATTAACGTTTATATCTACATTGAGGACTTAATGTGTAGCATTTCACAAGATTGTTCTGGAAAACTTTACTTTTAACATACTAACTAAGATCTCAGTGAACTTCCATTCTGCAGACAGAATTCAGGAAATATCCCACAGACCCTTTCATTTAAAAGCTGTACCCAGGCCTGGGGATTTAGCTCAGTGGTTTCGCTGCCTGCTGCACAAGCGCAAGGACCAGAGTTCGATCCCTGGTACCAAATAAATAAATAAATAAATAAATAAATAAAAGCTGTACCATTCTGGTTTTAACCATTAGCAAATGAAACCTTTGTCTTGAAAATCCTAGATGTATTAAAGTTGGTAATTACTCTGATGCTCTTTATACATATTTTTGCTTATTCATTCTCTTGCTTCATATAGGAACTATGAGGTTGTGATAATAGTTTTAGTCTAGATTATGAATTGCCTTGGCTTTTCCTGTTGCTAGGCTGTAAAACTCTATGGGTCCACGGGAAGGCGGCACATGAACCTGCAACCTATGAAATCTCCACTGTAGGCATCAAGGATCCATACCGGATCCACATGGGAAACACACACGTAGCAGTCTTCCACTCTGAGTCAGATGCAGCCTCAGAGTCCTTCACAGCACTGTGCTCTGGGTAGAGGTACAAATAGCTCAAAATTCACATGCAGCATGCACATTGTGTCCTCTGTCCAATAATACTTCTTACTTAGATGATGACTGTTAAATTATTTAACTTTCCTAACTCAAAAATAAATTAACATTTCTATTCAATTGTAAACCAATCTTACATGGGTAAATTTTATTTTCATCTCTTGTTTCATTGGTGATGTAAATTTTCTACTCCTGATGGATTACTTTGATTCATTTCTTGGTCAGCTGAAACGAATTTGTATGCCATTATTAAAAGAAAATTATAGGGCTGGTGATTTAGCTCAGTGGTTCTACCGCCTGCTTCACAAGTGCAAGGTCCCGAGTTCGATCCCTGGTACCAAAAAAAAAAAGAAAACAGAAAATTATGTAAATGATGGAGGTTCAGTGAATGTCTGAAAATGTCTTTTCAGAGCCTCTTTATTGGAATAAAACTGCATCAATATATCACATTCTGGAGTCATATTTTTTACACTCAAAGTGCTATAGATACTGCTCTGCCTTTTCCATTCTCCTCTTCCCCTCTTCCCTTGGAAGCACCAAGGATCGAACCCAGGGCCTTCACTCTGGGATACATCACAAGCCCTGTTTTTATGATTTTTTTTTTAGTTTGAGACAAGGTATCACTAAATCCACAGTTGCTCAGGCTGTGCTAGAACTTGTGATCCTCCTGCCTCAGCCTCCCAGAGTGCTGCCTCTTGTTCTTATAAAAACTGTTACAGAGGAAAGCTGTGAGGCAATGATCATTACACAGTCATCATAACTAATTTCCTCACATTTTCTTTTTTCTTGATCCTTATATGAGATTTTGTTGTTACTATTATGTTTAAATTTTAAAATGTTAAAAATTTAAAATGTTAAAATTGTTAAATGTTGGACCCATAACAAAACACCTGAGGCTGAGTAATTTATAAGGAAAAGAAGCTCATTTAGCTATTTGGGGATTCCAGAAAACTGTATGAATCCCCCCCAAGGTCACAACCCCAGTGACCTCCTTGTCTCCCCCATACCTTAAACGTCCCAGGCTCCCATGACCCTGCCACACTGAGGACAACACCTTCAAACCATGACCTCTGGGACCCATCCAGGCAGAATCCAAATCTCAGCCGTAGCTCAGGAATGTTTAAGGCATTTTTACTTCATTTATGGCTTCTATTCTAATTGATTCATTTTCTTTCTTGGGAATTCATAAAAGGCTCAGTTAAGTCTATTTTCTCCATCCTGTGTAATTACCATCTTCTCTTTCACCCTTTTCACCCCTTTGTCCCTGTTGTTAAATAGAGAGCAGAGGTTCTCCTGGTTCTCAACTCACATCGCGGACTTAATTTTCAGCTCTGTGAGACTACTCTTCACTGACTTGTTCTCAACCTCAATTAGCCAAATAACTTTCTGTTCTTTCTGATTTTAGAATATGTGGGTTTAAAAAGATACAAAATTCAATTATGCCTGAACTTTACCTTTGAGAGATTATTAGAAATACACATGCAACCCAACCCATTGATTAAAAAATAGAGTATAAATAAAAAGAAAGAAAATTTAAATTAATTCTTATGAGAGGACCCAATGGAAATTCTGAGGTTGAAATGAATACTAACTGAAATGAAAATCCCTTAAAGGGCTCCCAGCATAGTTGGATGGCAAAGGAAATATTCAGAAATGTTGAAAATATATCAGTGGAAATTGGTTAATATGAACAACGAAGAGAAAATATCAAATAAAAATGAACAAAGTCGTAGGCACCTCTGCTACAACACTAAGTGCATCGCTATGTGAGCAAAGGGGCTCCAGATGATTAAGAAAGACAAAAGGACATAAAAATAATTAAAGACACAAAGGATGAAAGCTTCTCAAATCTTCTAAAAAAAATAACAATCCACAGATCCAAGGAGTTTAATGACTCCTTATTGGAAAACAAGACAAGGCTTCACACCTAAACACATCATCATAGCACATTTAGCAAAGAGAAAAAACATGGAAGCACCAAGAGAAAAAATACTTTTCGTGTAAAAATTATGCAATCAGCACCATCTTTGCATCAGAGACAATGGAGGGCAGAAAACGGCAGAATGACATAGTCCATAGCAAAAGAAAGACTGTCGATGCAGAATTATGCAAACAGTAAATCTGCCCTTCAAAGGGGAAGGAGAAATAAGAGTAGTGCTGGGTAAACAAAGACTGAGCATATGTGGTGGGAGACCTGTCCTAGGAGAACACTGCAGACCAGAAGGAAGTCGTATCAGAGGGAACTGAGTCTGCAAGACATAATGAGGAGCTCAGAAATGGTGGACAGGTGGACAAATATAACACACTGTGTATTTTGTCTTCTTTTAAAAACATGTTATTATAAAAGTGGTCATTATAATGCCATATTCTCAGAGTAAGAACTGGTATATATGACAATTGGAGCTCAGATGAGCGATGAGGTGAACAACAGGTATTGGAACAGTGGCTCTCTGAAGTACAGGGTGGTAAGATATATATTGAAGTATTCAGTGGAACCACTAAAAAAAAAATATTTAATATAGTTTTTAAATCAGATGAATTAAAATAGTGCACTACAAATCTCTATGTAACAAAAGAGAAAGGAGGAATAGAGCAACAGAGGCATGAGACCAATAGAAAACAGATTTGAAAACTGGCCGCTGTAAACCCACCCATATTCACGAGAAATGCAACTATTCAGTTTAGGTAAACCCTAGAGGGAGAGGACTGAGCATGGAATCTAACCCTAAGCCCGCGTGTGCAAAAATACCCAGTGAGCTTTCATTCGTCCATCCTCATGGAGCCCTACATTTCCTCAACACCCAGGCTGAGCACGAGAGGTTAAGCTCCCTGCCTGGGATGAAGGACAGATGAAGTGGCCAAGGAGGGGCGACAGAGGCTTGGAGCTCCCTGCTTGTGTCTTTCACTAAGCCAAGCTTGTGCTCCTGTCCCCTTCACTGCTGTCTCCACTGCCGCCACTCAATCAGCTCTTGGAGCTTCCCTTTCGGTAGGAGCCCCAGGCCCAGCTCCCTTAGGGAGGCCTGAGCCTGGCCCTGCATCCCTGCCTGAGGCACCTGTGGCTGTCACCCAAGGAGCTTGAGCTCGAAGTTCCCTGGCTGGCGGTGGCAGTGAGGATGGAGAAAGTCAGGCACGATAATGAGCATGAGGATGTTTGAAGAACAGGAATCATTCCACGAATTCATAGTGGAAGCTGTGTTTTCTGCTTTGTGCTAGGGGTTGGACTCCACTCCTTGCACTAGGTGCTCCAGCCTGCGCTCCACCTTCCCCTCGGTGGAATGTATGCTTTCTCCATCAATGCTGGCCTCATTGTTTTTTTCTTTTCCAAAAATGAACACATATGCATGGATCGACACTGCTTTGTGAACGCCTGCGAGCTTTCCAGACCTTGCTGCTGCGTGCCTGATGCTCACCCTGGTCGGTGAGCAGCCCCGGTGTGGGAGAGATCAGTATCTGTGTGTACTGAGATAAGTAGGACACTCTGTTCCCTACACAAGTCAATCTTTTACTCACTGGATTCTGCCTCCCCTCCCCAAGTAGCTCCTGGTGGGCAGCCTTTGTCCTGAGAGCAACTACCTATGAAGCTAGACTACTAAACACCTTCCTCCTAAACCCTAGCAGCATAGGTGTAATTTTTGTACATCCTTCTTTAAGAAAAAAAGGTGTCTGTTTGGAATCTAATGAACCTCAGAATGTTTCAAGTTGTAGGTTAGATAAGAATCAAGAAGCTGAATGCTTATCTGGAAACTCTGAACTTTTGGTGCCTATTTGGGTAGGAAATATTATGATTAAGTTTTGTTGCCTGATTTCCAGAACTTCCTGGTTTCAAAGGGACCAGAAACTCTTAAAAAAAAAAAAGAAAGAAAGAAACCCAGAAAAGCCATGATAGTGCCCCGCTGTTTTAGGCAGAGTGGAGAGGACCAGGCAGAAGTGTTCGGGGACCACCCTCTGCCCACCCCTGGTGAAAGCACCTTACAGGGGCCCTCATTTCCTCCACCCTGGGCAAGAGGGGATCACAGCAGTCAGGACCTTCTAGCTTCATTGCACCTGGTGGTTTCATCTCTCTCTGGAGGCAGGGTGGTGGAGTAGGCAGCTCGTATCTTCTGCTCTCTGAGCTTTAATTCCTCATCTGAAAAGGTGATCAGAATCCATTTTGCTGTTCTCATGCAGATGGGTGGCACACCCTGGGCACTAAAATGCCCATCTCCTACCCCTTTCTCCTCCACTCTCCCATTGGCAGGATTGTCCTGTGAGGGGTTTACCCAAGATAGGAATAGTTGAGCCATCCACCCTGGGCATTCTGCACCCTGTGGTGGAGAAATGAATGGAACCCAGTCAGTTCTCATACCACCCACTGTTCCAAACTGCACCCTGTAATGATTCTGGCTGTTGAGGGGCTGGGATGCAGGAGAAGAGAGGACATTCTTCTCTTTGGAATAGATCTCCAGGCTCCAAAGAGGTCCCTGGAACCTGCTAGATCAACTGCTTTTCAGTCAATTAATGGATTTTTTTCTTCGTTATTCCTAAGAAGAATTCTGATTATCCCTGGCTGAATACAATGACTCAAAAGCAGAGTGGGGGGGGGGGGGCAAGGTCCTATGATTTCTTGTCTTTCCTAGATTGAGTAGACCAATGAGTCATTACTGGATTCGGTTCTCATTTAATAGCTTCCAACCCACCCAACCATGGACAAACAGGAAATGAGCCAAGCAGGAAGACCCAGAGAGGCCAGTGTGACCCGGCAGGGTGCTCTCCACCCAGGCAAATTAGCTATTCCACTGTGAACGTTTGCCAGATCATCGCCAATCCAAGATATCTCAGAGTAGCATGCCTCACCTTTTTCATTCTGAGAGTTTAGCTTACAATGCTTTAAATTCTCTTGTTCTGCATCAGCATCCTCATCCTCATCCTCCTCACCTGCCCTTATTCCAAATGCCTGTAAAATTAGAGTGAATCCCTCACCTGATACATCTTCTCAGGCAGAGATCAGCTCAGCGGCAGAGCACTTGCCGAGCATAGACAAGGCCCTGGGCTCCGTCCCTAACACCACAAGGAAATTAAAACTTGAGGCATGCATGGTTACACATTTGTTCATCACCACAGCACAGGTGCTGGCAAGGTCCCTATTCGGGTGGGGACACAAAATCATTATTCAGTGACTTATCGTGGACTAAACCCGTGGACTCTGAGCATCTCCAGAAGCAATGCCCACCTCCTTCTTGTCAGGGACCTGCTCTGCAGGGCTCAGCCTCCTCCCTGCACACAGCAAGGGTTCAGGAGATGCTGGGCCGGGGGCACCTGCTGAGAACATCACTAAGAGCCTTCTGGAGATCAAGCTGCAGAGAGAAGTCAAATTCTCTAGGCTTTGTGGACTAAAACCTAGTTGAGAAGGGCTGATAGAAAGACAGAGTAGGAGAACAGTGTTGGGGAAGTTTAAGTTGCATGTGAAAGTGTGAAGCTGTCAATTACTGAAGAAAAGTCACTAGAGGAGTGAGGAAGGCGTTTTGAGGGCCAGATGCCTGGAATTCGCAGTCCTTGCAAGCAGAGATATGGAAAATGGGAGACATGTGTAAGGAAACTAACAGTGCCGTGGATGGACTGAAGGGTTTCACGCTGACGTCCCCGCTGTTTCTTGTTGTGATCATGGTTTGTTTTCTAACTTTTTATTTTGAGATGTGTCTCCCTAAATCACGAAGTTGCTCAGGCTGGGTTCAAACCTGGGATCGTCCTGCCTTGCCTCCCAGGCTTCTGGGATTACAGGTGTGCCCTACACACCCAGCTGATGTTCTCTCACGTGATCTTTTCCAGGAGCATTCTGTTAAAGAGAAAGAAAGACAACACAATTGTACACAGAGGTGTCTGCGTTTGAATGCAGTTCTGCCACCCTAGAGAACTACGGAGCTCGGTCCCACAGGCAACTGGGGAAAGGCTCCAGTTAAACGGAGATTGGCAGTGGGAGGGCAAGAGTTAGGCGCGTGGCTGGGTGAAATGCAAGCAAGATGTGAAAGTGCGGTTCACCCCCTGACTGGCAGAGCCTAATGAAAGCACCTTCCAAAGGAAACTGGAGCCGGGGCTTTGCTTTGTGCGTACAAAGAGGAACTTTTAAAAGTTGTTAAATGGGAATCGGCATTTCAGGAGAAGTAACCAGACTCTCATATGTGAGAATTAAAGCTAAGGGAGAACCAGAGGCAGGGCTGACAGCCATGGCCAGGGCCAGAGGAGCAGTGCTGAGAGCCGGCTGAAGGGAGCAGGCTGTCCCTCCCCTACTTAAGTGCAAGGTGTGATGCAACTCACAATGAATGTAAAATGTTTGAAAATATATGGCTATAAAAGACGTTGCCGTTAATTCTCCTCAAAATCCTCCTCGCTTTGAACACATTTATTCCAACATTCTTCCCACTCTCTGAAGCAGCTCTGAAGTGCTCTTCCCTGAGCATCTGTAACAAGGTGTGACCAAAAATACAGTGCCGGCTGCTGCCGAGCGCCATCCACCAGAAAGGCAGCTCGTCAACATATGACGCCGTGTCCTCGTCCGCCTTATCCACCAGGTGCACACCTTGCGACTTCCGGCTCCTCCCCGAAGTCAAAGTGACCATGAACAGGCAAGTTTTGAATCCTTTCGGGACATCGAGGAAGCCACACAGCGCAATTAAAGACCCTCACCAAAGAGAACTCCAGAGCTCCCTAAGGGGCCAGAAACCATGGACGAGTGTGTTGAAAATTAAGGCGATTCCTGGCTCTGTTTTTTACTGTAATACTTTTGTTTTAAATTTAAACATTCACCTAGTTTTCTATCATACCTCTTATTCTCAAGTAGCTCTTAATAAACTCTGCAAGGAACTAAACAGCTTTCTAACGACGACCGTATTCCAGTGGGAGGGACGGAAAGGGGACAGCAGAGGAGAGTGGGTGGGGAGGGCCTGCATCCGGAGGAGCCTCAGCCCCGGGAACAAGCATGGCTCGGAGGACGGGGAGGACGTTGCTTCTTCGGGGACCCCCTCCTTGAGTGAATGAGGAGCGGCACCCAGGAGGTCCGGGGCAGAGATGCAGGGAGACCGGGACCAGAGAGGCCCCATGTGCTACAGACAGGGGCCCGGGTCGGGGCGCCTCGGGTTCCCGGGGAATGTGGGGAGCCAGCAGGAGACACTGTCCGGGGTCCCTGTCCGGGTCCTGTAAAAGGAAGGGAAGGGGTTCAGACTCGCCTCTCTGGGGATGAGAGGGGGCCTGGGAGGTGGGCGTCTGGTGTTGGGGGAAGGAGGCTGAGGATCTGATGGAGACAGATGAGGGCAGAGGTTGCTCATGACTCATTGGTGCCTTGAAACCCATTTCAGAGAAAACTGAGTCCTTTCCTAGCCCTGTGGGATTTCCGCAGCTGGAATCACTGACTGTACATCTGTGAGCCCAGGAAAGCCTGTGTGGTGGGGAAGAGGCACCCGGCCCACCTCTGCCTACAGCCTGAGGGAGCAGGCAGAGCTGCCCGCAGGAATCTTCCCCTGGGTCCCGCCTCTTCCTCTCTGCACCCGCTGCGCTGGCTTTTATGTTCACTGATGAATAACTCGCCTCCTTTGAAGAGTTGCCCCACAATTTTAAAATACAAGAACATTAGTAAAGAAATCAGTAAACATAAACCCTAAGGGAATAGACGTGGCGGAGGATGTAGGAAAAGAAACCTTTGCTGAGGATTGTTGGGTGAAGGGTAATTTGCACAGAACTGTAGAGATGGTACTCTGGGAGGTCGAGGCAGGACAGTGGCAAGTTTGAGCCCAGCCTGGGCAACTGAATGAGACCTTATCTCAAAATAAAACATTTTTAAAATGAGCTGAGAATGTAATTCAGTGTGAAGGTCCCGGGTTCAATTCTCAGTACTATCAAAAGAAAAAAAAGAAAAAGAGAGAGAGGAGGGAAGGAGAGAAAAAAATAAAGAAAAGAAAAGAAGGAAGGAAGGAAGGAAAGAAGGGAAAGAGGGAGAGAGGCAGGAGAAGGCAAGGGAAAAGAAAGGACAGGACAGGACAGGAAGTGTAAACACTAAATGCTTTGGCTCTATGCCGTGTCTTTTCTGAGGCAGGACAAAGAGGGGAAAGCCAGGTGACCCCATCAGGTAAAATAAAAAATAACCTGGCCCCACACCTCAAAGGGTGTATTTGTATAAATGACAAAGGTATATATTCCTGATAAAACTTTTTATAGCCAAAAAGACAATTACTCCATATGGCTGTTTCAGCAGTCCTTGGTGAAGGAAGAAACCAACCAGCCAAAGCTGGGTCTTAAAAACTTCATGGGAAAAAGAAAAATGGCCAGTGTTGAGGAGATGGGTGTGCCAATTAGCCTGATTTAATCATTCCATAGTGACACAAGTATCAGAACGTTGCACCCCATAAACGTGTGATTATTATGTATTAATCAAAAATACAATAAGACTAAAAAACAAAACTCTGCAGGTCCCCAAAGGACAGGAGAATTGGCCCAGACCCGCACACTTCCAGAGGTCTGGCTGAGTCTTGGAATAAAGATTGGCTGGTCCTTTTCTCCCCAGTACTGGGGATTGAACCCAGGGCCTTCACGCTTAGCTACATCGTGAGCCAGTCTTTCATTTCTTATTTCAAGACAGAGTCTCACTAAGTCCCTAAACTCCCCAGGCTGGACTGGACTTTCGATCCTTCCTGCCTCAGCCTCCAGAGCTTGCCACCTTGCCCAGCTAAGACTGACTCATCTTGAAGAAGCTGTAACTTTGAGCCTTCCTTGTAAACACACACACACACTGACTCACACACATGGCCTGTTTCTCTCATCTTCACCTCCAGCTACTTGCACTGCTCCCAGCAAGGCCCTGACATGTGTGTGTTTCAGACTGACTGGGAATTGTGGGCCCCATTTACGTAGCATTAAAAAAATCACTGTCTACACCTGTGAAATAAAGCCGAGAACCCGCTCCCCCAGGAGCTGCTACTCAAAGGTTCCACCTGTTTTTGGTGTCTCAGCCACGTGGACTCCTTTGATTGTCCACTCTGGGTTTTCCTGGTACTGTAACTGGGTTCCGGCTCTGCCTGGGCTGTGGGCCCAACCGCGGGCAGGGAGGGGCGGAGGGTGAGGTGGGGCCTGCTATCTCATCTCCCAGTGTGCCTTGCAGCTGCAGGAAGCCACCCACCCAAATGTCAGAAACCGCAGGCTCCTGTGGGTTCCAGAGCCCCTGTCCTGTCCTTGAAACATTCACACCAGTTAGTGTCTGGTTAGTCACTTTCTTTCGCATGACTCAAGTGGAACTAGGTGAGACCACCGCCCCCCTGGCCCACACATGGTGTGGCCTCCAGTGTCCCCTTCTCTGGTAGCCACAGTCGGGTGGAAATGTTCTCGGGCCACATGCTAGAATGTCATCCAGCCAGGGCTCAGGGCAGTGGCTTGTTCTTGTCGTGGTGTAGTCAGCACCATAGCAGAGCCAGTTTGTGTGTGTAGTGGCTGCTCGTCCTGCCTAATTGGATGCGTCCCCATGGACTGAGGAAGGAAAGGCAACCAGGTGTTGGGCCGGGCTGGGACAGTGCCCCTACTCCTGTGCCCTCTCCCCTGCAGAGCTCTCCACTCTCTCACACTCACCCCCTGCTTGCCCTTGAGGACGCAGCCCCGGCCTGCCATGCACACCTTCCCCAGGCCGCCTCAGCCCCTCCTGCCTCCCCACTGGCTCCCACAGCCCCGCACCGTGGCAGAGCCGTGGTGTGGACGGAGCGATGCCTGCCGTTGGCCCTGGAGCTCAGCGAAGGGTCTGGCATCCTATGCACTTCTGAGGCCTCGCACTCGCCTCAGCCACCTGAGTGCACAGCCGTTACAGCGGGAAGATGGCAGCTCCACCGAGGCAGCCAGCTGGGCCCAAACGTGGGTGCTGCAGCCTCCCCAGCAGCCTGCACCCCGGAGCACCCGGGCCTGCCTGGCAGTGAGGAGCAGAGGCTCCCACCTCAGAGAGGCAGCTCTGGGCCCAGCAGTGACCCAGGCTGTCCCCCTCCGAGGTCAGCAGCAGAGTCCCCACGGCCTCTTCCTGGGGACTACTCTCTCCATCACAGTGCCTTACAGGGCCGCAGCTCAGGAAACCGAAGCGGCACACCCGGGAGCTCACGGAGATCAGCTGCATGAAGGCAGAAGTTTCCGGGCTGTTAGGGCCAAGCCACTGTGCTCTTCCCTTCGTGGGCAGTGGGCTGGCTTTGTGCACCTGCAACAAGTGTGGCTATCAGGGCCCTGCGCTGACCACCCGGAGGCTGCGGGCCTGAAATTCCGCATCTCACCCAGAGCTTGTCCAGAAAGCAGAGCAGAAGGAGCAGCTAACGTGCTCCGGGGCTTGGGGCCTCAGCGCACAGCCGGGGGTTCCCGGCCACCAACCCAGCAGCCTTGGCACTCAGGGGTCCTGGGCCTGGGCTTGGGGATGGTGGGCTGTGCACAGTCGCAGGCCAGCCTAGGTGCCTGCACCTGCAGCCCCTTCCCAAGGGATGTGAGCTAGGATGGCCAACGAAAAACACCCTGGTAAGGGAAGAAAGGGACCGCAGAGAGAGTAGGGGATGTGTTTTCTGCTTTTGAAGGAGAGGCCACGTCTCCCAGTTTGCACTGAGCTTTGCAAGTTGTGTGCCCAGCCCTGCCTGGCACGTGGGCCGGGCAGCCCAGTGACCCTTGACCCAGGCTGCTGCGAGAGCGGGGCTCTCACCGCCCGCCGGGGTCTGGGTGTGGATTACGTCCTTCCTAGGCACAGGCTGTGAGGAAACGCAAGCTGCCACCCAGCGGCTACCTCTCTCCAACCTGTGACCTGTGCACCAAGGGCTGCCAGCTGCAAGTTGCTCAGGTTACCTCCTCCTCAAAGAACAAGATTAAAAAAAGAGTTGTTGAGTTGTTAAGAGCGGCACTCTCAACGCTTGCGTCTAAAATAGGCCCCGATTTTGCATCTGCGATTATTTATGCCTGGAATAAGGAAGTGAAATCCCCACCTACTGGGAAGACAGTTGCCAGGGCTGCTCCGCAGGCCAAGGGTGGCCGGGGGCTGTGCACACGGGGTCGCACGTGCAAGGTGGGCACAGGAAGCTGCCTGGGCATGGCCGCCCCCGGGGCAGGACTGTTCAGCCTCGGTCCCTCCGCTGTCCCCCTTTGGAAGGGGCGGCCAAGACAGGACAGTCCCTGGGCAGGACTGGCCCAAGAGAGTGGAGAGCCCACCTGGGGACAGCTGGCGTGCCTCGTGCCCCTTCCCGGATCTGCCTGCCTGTGAGGCTGCCTACAGGCTCCCCCAGGGACACTACCTGTGCCCTTGGAGCTGCAGGAGGCTTAAGGTAACCATATGTGGGTTGTAACCGAAATGTACAGAGAATGTTTAAATTTTTTAAATTTTATTACAGTAAAACACAAATTGCCATTAATTCCCCTCAAAACTCTCCTCCTCGCTTCACACACACTTACCCTGTCATTCTTGACAGGTCCTGAAGTAGCTCCGGACTTCTCTTTCCTGAGTGTGTTTATGAGGTGTGATCAAAAATACAGTGAAGGCTGCTGCTAAGCCCCATCAACAGAACAGCAGCTAGAAACAACATGACAGAGTGTCACCTCATTCACTGGATCTGGCACCCTGAGACTTCTGGCAGTTCCCTGAGTCAAAGTGACCATGAAAGGGCAATGTTTTGGATCAATTCAGAACATCAAGGCCACCCCAACAGTGCAACAAGACCCTCAGGAAAGAGGGCTCCAGAGCTGCTGCAGGAAGTGGCAGACGTGGGATGAGTGCATTTGCAGTGAGGGGAGGGTCCTGAGTGGGATTAATGACAGTGTGTTTTTTCTTTAATGGTTTTCTAGTTTAAGCATTCACTGTATCATTCACCCACACCGTGTCCCCCTTTCTGTCCTGCGCATGGGGTTCTCCTGCACCAGTGCTTCCGGAACTCTTCAGCCTCGTGTCTCGGATTTCCTTCTAGAGTCTTCCTCCCAGCTGAGATGGGCCAGCGGCAGGCATGGCCTGGGGGCCCGGCCCACAATGGTAGCCTGTCCCCCAAACATGGCAATTGGTGAGAATACAGGCTCAGCCCCGTCCAGAGCCACGGCATTTCCTGGGCCTTTGGGGAAGACCAGCTTTGTTTTAGGCAACTTCAAGGGCCAGCACCCTCCCTTTCTCTGAAAGGCAGGGTGTGAAAAGCCATGGTCTGCATGTGAGCACAGAGCTTCCCTGGGGCCCACAGGGAGGCAGAGCAGGAAGCAGTGAGAGCCGAGGCAGCCCTCTCCCCATCTGCTGGACCCTGCCCTTCCCCTGTTCTTGAGACCAGTTTCAGTTATCTTTTATTTTAAAAGTAAAAATTGCATGATTTATACCCACCAATGTAATAGGTGTTGGATTACATCTGGATGTGATTTGCACTTTCATACAGTAATGGGGTTGACTATTCATGTTGTCTCCTCTGGACCACACGGCCCCAGAAAGCCTCTCAGGGCCCTCGTGGGACCATGGTGGGACTCCTGCTCTCCAGGGAGACAAGAGCCCCTTGATGGGGTTGCACCCCTGGACAAGCATGAGCTTGCACTTTCTGTCCTCCCCACCCCAGAGGGAGGCTGGTTACAGATGGGGGGGGCGCTAAGACAACCCCAGCACCCTCGGGCCTGTGTCGCTTCCCTTAGGTTTGGGGGAGTCTGTGGTCCCCACGCCTGTGCTGGCAGCACGTCGTGTCGCAAGCAGGGTTTTGTAGTGGGAATTAAACTCAGGAACCAGATGACTTGGAGTCAATCAAGAGATACATTATCCAGGTGAACCTGAGCTCTTTAAACCCCGCTCTAGAAATCAGAATAGGAAAGTGAGACCAAGAGTTGGAGAGAGACAAGAGGCGAGGGAGTCTCCATGGCTGCCTTGGACACAGGTGACCCCTCGACCAGGCTGTGAAGCCAATTCCTCCCCAGGGCTTGGGGATGAAGACTCAGTCCCACCTTCCCCAGTATCCAGCCTCAGAAGACCGTGGAAAATCTAGGGGCCATGTGGGCTGGCTTTCTCTTCTGCAGCAATGGACAGATAATGCAGAAAGTCCGACCCAAGGACCCTGTCTGAAAGGCTCATCCACAGAGCTACAAGGTGGTGTATACCCTGGTGGCCTTTGCAGTTACTGGGGAAAATAGAGTACTCTATTTGCCTAAGTTGATTGAAGCCCAATTTCTATTCTTGAGGACCAGAAGTTTCCTAATATCTTTCTTAAATTATTTTAATTTCTTACCTTATGATGTGCTGCTAAGAATGGATAATGACAATGTGGTATATATATATGCACAGTGGAGTACTACTCAGCCAGAAAAGAAGATAAATTTGAGTCATTTTCAGAAAAATGGATGCACCTTGAGATCATAATGCTAAGTGAAATACATGAGATACATAAAGTTAAAAATCACATGGTTTCTCTGTTATGAGAAACCCA
This sequence comes from Heterocephalus glaber, assembly GCF_000247695.1. The sequence continues at coordinate 3,905,552 of NW_004624740.1, read as the reverse complement.
AAATATAAATAGCTTATGGGCAAAATAGAGATGGTAGGAAACAGGATGTAGACTCGAGAGATGGGAGAAGAGAGAGGGGAAGGAGAGAAGAGAGCAAAAGTGATCCATGTGTGTAATTCCCCAAATGAATGTGATCGCCATGTATCCCAAATATACACTAGTAAAAAAAAATTTTTAAAGAACACAGCTGCCTGGCCAGGAATATTTGAGTTTCCAAAAAGTATGCCGCGATTACATGTCTTTCAAAAGAATTGTATCAATGTGTCTCGCCACCAAAAAGCTACGACTATGTCAACAACATGTCGTTCCATCATTATTGGTCCCTTTGTATTATCTGATAAAAAGGTAGCATTGATTTGTAACTTTAGGGGTTTCTCCAGCCCTCCAATTGGGTGTGTATAACAAACCTGGGTGAACTGCCTGTTCATTAACTTTGCTCAACTTTCTACTGGGGACTTGTTTTTTTTTAATACCAATACTTATGAGAATGTTTATTAAACCCCTGTCATATTTATTGAAACTATTTTATCATTTGTTTTTAAATTTCATTCCTATTATGTATATTATATTGTGTAGAAATATCCTATTTTTTATATTCCATATCTGTTCCCTTCAAGATTTTTTCTATTAGCTCAGAATTTGGAATTATGGATTTTCTTGATTTGTGTTTCACTTCTGTATTCATTTCTGAGATGTGCTGGTACAATTTGTTTATCAGAGATTCACATCTTAGATTCATTTATCCATTTTAGTTTGGTGAATTGTTTATTTATTTATCTTTTTCCTTTATCACAATTTAAAGGTGGCTCTCAGTTGCCAGGTACAGAAATCCAATTCAAACTAGCATGAATAACACTAGATAATTTGTTGAAAACATGAACACATAGTTATAGATTTGATGAATGATCTGAGGAATGACTGGACTGGAGGAGGGTAAGGGAAGGAAGACTGACTCTCTCTCTCTCTCTCTCTCTCTCTCTCTCTCTCTCTTCCCCCCAGTACTTGATACTGAACCCAAGGCATTCTCACTGAGTTTGTTACATCCCCACTCATCACTATTCCTTCCTTCCTTCCTTCCTTCCTTCCTTCCTTCCTTCCCTCTTTCTTCTTTTCCATTTTGAGATAGAGTCTCACTAACTTGCCAGGGCTGGGCTCAAACTCGCAGTCCTCCTACCTCAGCCTCCCAGAGTGCTTGAATTACCACATGCACCTCCACATCTGCTCCCTCTCTGTTTTCCTCTCATCTCTTGGGTCTGCGGTCTGGCTCTTTGCAGTGCCATTCCTTTTTCCATCACAAAGAGCATGGCAGCTCAGACCCAGCACCCTATAACTCTGCTGTCTGGGACAATGACAACCAAACCGCCACCACTGATGGGGACCATCCAAGGAAGAGCCCAGCTGGCCCAGCGTACGGAATCCGACAGTCATGCATGAACGACCTCCTTAGGGAGAGGGTTCTCACTGCACTGAGAAGGCTGAGACTCACCATTAAGACTACGCCCTTCCTGGTCCAAAGTCCCTGGAAGTCTGCACTCGGCTGTGGATGGATCCACAACATGGTGCAGAGTCTGGTCACTGAGCATGACTGGGGCTCCAGGGCGGCACCTGCCACCTCCCAGGATGACCACGGCCACCTGCAGCAGCTGCAAAGCGGGTATTGCCCATCCTGCTGCAGGACCTGGGAGGGCCTTGGGCCCCTCCCTGCCACTTATCTTTTGAAAGAAGTGTTGGTGGCTGTGTGCTCCTTGGACCAACTCCAGAAGCCTTCTGCCTGGGCTTTCCTCCTCCATATTCCAACAGGAGTGTGGAGCCCAGGAAAGCCATGCTGCTCCAGGACTTTCCCCGACCTCCCTGTCTGCATGTGCACTTGAGGACACAGCACTTTAAGGCTCCCTCTTCAGCAAGTTGGCTTCTGTAGTGGATCAGTCCTCATGGGATGCCCGTTGTGTTACCTCATGATAGCTTTCATGACATATTCTTTTTTTTTTTTTTTAGTGCCAGGGATTGATTTAAGCAGAGACTTGAAGTAGAACCAGTAGACTCTCACAGTAATACATAGAAAGTACAGCAATGATCTTGGCCTCAGATGTCTGGTTCAGTGGTCTGGTGGAATGTCAGACACAAAATGAGTCACACTGCAAATGATCGTTTTCTGACTGTGGCCACTGGCAGTCACTTCTCGCACAGCAGAACCATGTGGAGGGGATGTAAAAGGTGAGCACCACTTCTCACCACACTCTCCCTCCTACTACCCCTTTCCCTCTGCTCCTGTGTGGCTGCAGCAGAGACCACAAGCCAACTGGCCCAAGACAGTCCATTAGGAAGGGGCAGTTGCTCCTCCAACTACAGCCAAGCTCAGCTCCACAGCAGTTCCTGTGGCTTTAGCCCAGATACTGCAAAGGAATCCAGCTCTGGCAGTGGCAGCTGGGTAAAGGGCCACCTGCCAAGTGAAGGAAGTGGGTGAATGAATGGTGGGCTGCAGGGTCACTTGCAAAGGGGTCAGGTGCAATAAGGAAACAACTCACTCAGGCAGCTGCTTTTGACCTCAACTCCCAAACCTGCCTGCTGCATGAGGGGAAACCATCTCCCAGAGGAGTGAAGTCACCAGGGGTGGGAGGCCAGATTCTCACCACTGAGTCTCTCCAGGGCCCAGGGCTTCAATGCGCAAAGCTCCTGGATCCATATTCCTTCACCCACCCACCTCCACTCTCTTCTACTCTCACTCCTTGCTTTTCTTTTTATGCTTCTTTTTCTTTTTCTTCTTCTTCGCTGCCTTGCTGTCTTTTGATGTGTTCCTTGCCCTTTTTCCAGTATCACTCTCAGAGTCTGAGCTTTCAGAGTCAGATGACTTCTTATCTCCAAGTTTCTTTTTCTCTTTTCCTTCTTTCTTTTCCTGGATGAATTTCTTGTGGGATTAGGCTTCTCAAATTCTGCTGACTTTGCCTCTTCTTTCTCCTCTTCCTCATCGGGTACCAGAGAATATTTGGTCCCACCTGGTTGCATGAAGCAGTCTTTTGCAAAGTGGCCTTTACAGCACACTTCTTGAAGGTAGTGTTAAGGACAGCCTCAAGGGTGATCTTCTGCCCAGCGTAATCCTGGAAGGACCGCCTCCTCCTCTCTTCTCGCTCAATAATAACATTGTTGGGATCCAGATCTTTCCCAGTCCCTTGGTTGACAGCTTTCATGGAGAGGGATACTTTTATCCTATCATTTTCATCTCTCGGCCAATAAGCTTCACCCACACTTTGTCTCCGACATCTACTATCTCAAAGGGCTTATCCACCCAACAAGATGACATGTGAGTTCCATGGACCAGACCTTGCTTTTGACAGCCTGGGATTTTGATAAAGGCTCCATAGTCTGTCACCATAGCAACCTCTCCTTGGAAAATAGTGTAGAGATCAGGCAAGTTTTCCATGGTCTCAGGCCTTTCTGAATTCATCCTTACATTCAATGGCTCCTCTGTTTCTCTTCGGCTAAAGCTAATGATAGTGTCTAGGTGTCTGCATTGCCAGAAAGGCCAAATCCTCTTAGCGCGCTCCCACCCACGAGACACAGCTGACATATTCTTTTGTAGGAGAAAAACTTCTCTCTGCTGTCTTAAATACTTCTGGATTTCCAGTGCATGTTGGTTAATTTTATTTGAGTCATTTGGGGCTTTGATTTGAGTCAGCACTTTAATAATTTACTCTTTCACTTAATGGGGCTGCAGCAGGGCTGAGACAGGCCTGGTTCCAGCGGTGTGAGCTCCCTGTTGTGGACAGCTATGGGCATCTTGTGCATGCTGCCAAGTAAATTACAGAGTAATAAATGTATAACGAGCTGGGCCGTCTGTAGGTGTGCTAAAAATGAACTCTGGATTAAGTAAGACGAGCCTTTCCACTGTGCAACCGGGGCGCCGACAAAAGCTTAGAATCCGCTGCTCAGGCTGTGTGCAGTGTGGGTTCACAACCCACCTGTACAACTGTAAACTGAATTATTGTAGAAGCTCTACCTTCTGAAGCAAATTAAACAGGTGAGATCCTCAGCAGCATTCCAAACCATGCGCCTTCTAATAGCTCTCTCAGTGTTACTCAAGATCGTCTCGTTTCATTCCTTTAGCAAGGTGTGGTCTGAACTGCTCCAGGACTGCCGGAGGGCGCAAAATGGTTAAACAGTAAAACCTCAAAGGCCTGCAGCTGTCGGGGTGGGGTGCACACAGGCAACGTGGAAGAAAACTGCATTTGCAAAGGGGAAAGAATGGTGTCGTGAGAATTTGCCCCCTTGCACTAAGTCCAATGGAGTCTGTGTCCTTTCTGATGAAAAGGAGAAAATTCACCGAAAGTTGCCAAAAAGTCTTGGAACATTCTAGAAAGACAATCCTGGAGGAAAGACAGCTCCTTTAGATTCGGGAGCAGGCAGAATTATTCAAGTACAGCACTGGGTGGCTGTCTTTCCAGTGTGATTAAGGACCAGTCACAAGCAGAGGTTCTGAGGCCCCTTCTCAGCTAGGATTTAAAAAATGGAAGATTCCACAAGAGGAAAAGCCTGCTTGTGATTCTCAAGAGTGGGACAGGAGCAGACACGCTTGGAAACCCCGAAATGACAAGACCTGATAATTCCAGACAAAACACAGGACCCAAACCATCCCTTCAGCTGTACACAGATCACTGTACATGGATCTTTATCTATGCTCCAACCTACAGAGTGGAAGCTACAGAGTGGGACAGACCCAGCAAACTGATTCGTTATTTATGTAAAAATCAAAACAATCCCTTTGGTGATTGTCACCCAGGGCAATCCCCATTTGTAGGCCATGGCTACAAATTCAGTGCATGGACTGCACTTAGGGATATTTGATGTCAACTCTTTATTTATTTATTTTTGGTTTTTTGAGATGGTCTTGATGAGTAGTCCAGGCTGGCCTTGAACTCATAGGTATCTTCCTTCTTCAACCTCCTGAGGGCTGGGATTACAGGTGTGCACCACCACGCCCAGCCAATGATTCCTGTGTTTGAATCAAACTTTTCTCTACTTTTAAAACAGGAATAGAGAGCCTGGGAAAGCAGACTCCTTTGCCTGTGTGTTGCTGTCTGTGCTGATGTATTACGGGGTTTCCCAACCTTTAGAAGCGTGACCGGTAAAAGATGCCATTGCATTAGATGTGCTGCTCCTTCCGCTCCTTCTGCGGTATCCCTGTCTCCAATTCAGTCACCCCCAGGTAGGAAGGAAAGAGACTTGGGGCCCAGCCCTGTCTTCCATGCCCCAGCTGGAGGGGTCAGAGCAGGAATGGGTCATTTCACCAGCTCAGGAGGAAGTGAGTGGAAAGAATCATCCCTTCCCCTCTGCATGCTTCAGCCACACAGCCGGTGTCCTTGTCAGGCCCCAAGCCCTGCTCCATCGGTGCCCAGCCCTCGGAGGGTCAGGAGCACTCTCGCAGCCCCCGGGCCTCCCCGTCAGGATGAGGTGTGGTTTGGGAATCAGGACCCAGGCTTTATTAATTCACCCACAAACACTGAACTCCTGTCATGAGACACAAACACAGAGCAAAGCTTTAGGACCCTGACTTGAAAACTGAGCAATTGAACAAGACTGTGGGCTCCCTGGGGTTCATAGTGAACCCCCAAGGTTCGGAGCCCAAGGGGGCTCCATGCTGGAAGAACCATGGTGTCACTTAGGGGCCTTCTGAACTTGATGCTCTTCTGTCATGCAGAGGGTAGAGTAGAGATGCCTGTCTCTGAAGATGAGAAGATGCCAGAGAGCTGTGCAGACGGGCAATGAAATCCTACAGAGTGTGGCATTTGGTCAAGCGTTTGACACAGGCCAGGAGCACTCCGCTCACTTCCTGTGCCTGTCTCATCACCCGGCTGTGCCACCTGAGGCCCGACTGTGCCCCACTTTACAAACTTAACCCACTGAACCTCCAAGCAACCTGCAGAGAGAGAAGATTATTGCCCTCCCTTTACAGATAAGGACACAGAGACTCAGAGAGGTTGTCACCTGCCCAGGGACACACAGCAGGGCAGAGGGAGAGCCTGGATTCTAAGCCTGACTCCATGCTCCTGACCCCGGTGCCACCCGAGTGTTGGTCCCTGGAGCAAGTGTGGGGTTTGCCTTTTCTGTCTCCAGGCTCCAGCAGCAGAAGGTCCTCCTGCCTCCTGCCTGCCTGTGAGACAAGGGAGCAGACCACAGGGAAAGGAAAAGGAAATTCACACCTCCAGGTCATAACTTCAAGGGCATCCGTCTTTGGTGGGCCTTGGTTTTACGCACCTGCAAAATCGGGCTGACGGAGCCCACTTTGGAGGGGAGTTGTGCACGTGCTGTCTGGTGACATCCAGCAGGCAGACAGGTCACACCTCCAGGGATGGAGATTTACTGGGCTGGGGTCGGCCACCCTCCTCCCTCGAGGCCCCCAGGGCCTCTGCAGTACCTGGGAAGCTGCCGCTAATTGGTTCTGATGACGACACAGGCCAGCTGGGCCACGGAGACAGGATCAGCAGAAGCCAGTAGCACTGGCACTCAGTGCTGGCCTAGTTATTTCCAAGGACAAATAGGCGAATAAATACACTAATTCATATGGGTTTAATGAAAACACAGCTTGCATTGAGAAAGTAAATGATGCTCTCCTTGATCTCCCTGTAAAAGGTGGATTGAAAAGGAATTTCCTAATCCTTTTTCTGATCCCTCCATACATCCAACCCCTTGGGCAAAATTCTTTGCCTTACTTGTAACAAATTAGCAGGAAACAAATGTATCGAATGCAACATGCTCAGTACAAGATCAAATGAGCTGTTGCTCCTTCCCAGTAAGTTCCACAAATAACAACTCTAGGACAACAAGTGATGTCGGGGCAGAGGAGGATCCCATCTGTGGAGTCATCTTGTAGGTCTGAAACTCATCGAATGGAGAAGCGGCTTTGGCACATTTTCAGAATGTCTAAGTGGCACACAATTATTTTGGCGAGAAAGTCAGAAAATAATTATCCAAAACGTTGCTGCTGTCCAGATAGTGACAAACGATGGTAAATGTTAATACCTAGCAGCTACTGATCATTCTATATAAAACTATTTTAATAGTCACGATAGAGGTCGGGCTAAGTGAAATGACAGAGAAAAGGAGAAAGAGAAAGGAAAGGTAAGGCAAGAGGGGATACGTTTTTCTCATCTGATTGTACAAAGGCTCAATTACTCTCTTTTACACTTCATTTCCTCTACGCCTCTATATTTAAACAGCTCATGAATGGGTCCCTCATGCCTGGGAATATTGTCTATCAGGGTCCATATCTGAAAACCCCACACCTCTGCCGGAGCTCCTGACCCTCTTCCGTGGCGGGGCTGATTGATCTCATTAATTGGCAAAAGCTATTTATTTCTTCTTTAATAAATACTTCTTAATTCAATTAATCTCCCTCTCAGAGCATATGCTAAATTTAGAGATGGCGTTTCAACTGTGTGGGCACCATGATGCAGGAGGATTTCTATAATAGCAAATTCATTCTTTCCAGAACATTAGCCCAGAATTTTTAATAACCTGGCAGGAGCAATCAGGTCTGCACGCCACTGCTACAATGGCTAAGTCTCTGGCCCAATTTATTCTCTTATGCAGATATCCACTCTAACTAATTCACGCGTTTGAAATGTATCAGTTTTAAATTGGGAATTTAGAGGTCTTGTCGATCGAAAGCCGTAAAGTAGTATGCTCCAATTTCAGGCATGTCTAATGGAAATCTTATTCCTAAACTGTTATTAAATTACTTGAATATTGTGCTTTTGGTTTCTGTGACCTATTACACACTGTGACATCTTCATTTAAATGGCATCGTGGGCCATCTTTTCAACAACATATTAAAAGTAATAGAGTTATCTGTAATAAAGGAAGTCATTTCCTAACAGTTCTAAATTGAACAAATTCCTTTTTTTTTTCCTTTTACTTTTCCCACCTCCTTTCTGTATTAGGTGCTCAGGATTAAATAATCAACAAATGTTCATTAAATGTCATAACGGTCTGGGGAGTTTCCTGGCAAAGATGGATTGAAAGTGGCTTGCTAATTCTCTTTTTTCCCCTTCTCATCCCTATGCATATTCAACTCTTTATTCCTGCATGTTCTAATTATTCTCAGTCATCAAAATGAAAATACAGTTCTTGAAGTTTACAGGGGAAAAAAGAAAACACTCTAAATTTGCATGTATGAGAATTCCATGTAACAGGCATTTGCATCTGGATATCAGATAGTAAAAGAAGTTCCAGCAAAATTGAAAATTCGGCTACAATCCCCCTTCCTCCCTCTCCAAAGGAAAGGAAGCCCCTTCCTTGTTCTTGCACATAGCAAGTGAGCTGTTTGCTTTCTGGGCCAGGCTCAGATGCACCAATGTCCTCCGCCTCAGATCTCCTCATGAAGCAAACAGAAGGTGTGGACTTGCTCGTTTGGTTAAACAAAGGTGCTTCTTTTCTCTAAAAAAAAAAAAAAAAAAAAATCAGTTATTAAGGTGCATTTAAAAAGCTGGAGACAGGAAAATAGCCCAAAACTGGGGAGCACAACCCTTACATTTACATCAATGGAGAAATAAGTCAAAATCCATATATCCAGGCTATGGAATATTAAGCATTTTTTTAAAAAGAAGGATACAGAACTGTATGTCTGAAATGGGAAAATTTGTCCATGACATTATAATTTTCCACAAATACTGAAAAAATACAGCATAATCTAATAAATATGAAGTGTAATGACTAATCATGGAGCACCCATGGTTTCGACAGCACTTCATGAAAGCCCAGAATCCTCACCACTTTGAGGCCTGAGCGTGTCCTGGTGTCATCCTCTCCCATCTCTCCTCAGAATTTTGGGATATCCTGAATGTTGGCCTTATTTCCCTATATTCTTTGGAAAATTATTATTTTGCAACATCCATTAAAACATTTGTTAGGGTGGGGTCTTGTGTCTTCAAAGTGCAGAGGAATGAAGTACAACTTTGATATTCTTTTATAATTTACTTTTCCACTCAAAAATAAATTAGTGACATTCTTTTACATTGCTGTGTGTCCTACACTTCCTCTTGTCACCCGCCTTGTGGTATCCCACTGTAAGTATGTGTCCCACCTCTGCAAATAGTCACCTCCCAATGGGTCTTCTGGTTTCTTGAAGCTTTTATTATTGCAAAGAATGCTACTGTGAATGTTCTTGAATAATTTCTTACCAATCTGGTGATAGGTTAATGTGCTTTTAGTTTGCATTTCCTTAGTTACCACTGAGATTGTGTATCTTTTCATATTTTTGTAAGTCATTCATGCTCTTTTTCATAAGTGCCTGGTGCCTATTTTGCTATTGCCTTAGTATCAATTTTTAAAATCTGACTTGCAGGGTATCTTTCTTCTAAAACAAAAGTTTGATACTTCACAATTTCACCTTTAAATTTTGATTTTAGGGAAAAAGGGCTGAAGAAAGGGTTACTTTTCATTCCCCCCATATGTGGATAACAAGTTGGTCCCCAGTTATGACTTATTGGAAATGATGCTATTTCTGCTCACTTGTAGTGTGCTAGCTCTGATACACTGAGCCCTTGTGTATGTGAGTCTATTCGGGGTTCTCTCTTGTGTGGCTCTGATCTATTTGTCGATTCCTGAACTAATGCCAAACCATCTTAATTACTCTGTCGCTTCTTGTTAGCTGGTAAGGCATAAAGCCCCACACCTTTGCTCAGAATTTACTTAGAAAATATTTTAAATGTAGGTGACTTTAATATAAATGACTTTTAAAAAGACAAATAAATGACAAAAGGGAAATTAAAATTAAGGCCATCTTCTCAAGCTCTGTAAAAAATGAAGCTTTGGTTGGGATTGAAATGTATTCCTAAATCAATTTGGAAAATTAATAGCTTTAAAATATCAAAGTACTCTATCTATGAACATGGTATATCTCCCTGTGTAATTGTATGATAATAGACTTATTCATTTTCTCCTCAAACCTATGTGTCTTTTTATATTTTCCTCTTATGAGGCTATTTATTACCTTAAATGTTTAAAATCATATTTTTTGACAATGATATCCTTATTCTCTCAATTTCCAGTATCTTAAAGTCTCTTCGTTTTGGTAGGAATATAGCAGGACTTTTCTTTGTTTATTGAGGTCTCTATTTGGCTGTCATATCTTTTTCTGAAGTTTTATGTTTAATCCTTCAGAAAATTTCTGTGTTTTATGTCTATTGTAAGAAGCACATAGCTTGGTTTATCCTTAAAATCCAGGCTGAAAATCCAGTTTAATCTCAACTAGAGAATTTAGCCTATTAAAATATTCCTATTGCTTTGCTTTGTGTTATTTTCCTGCTTTTTTTTTTCTGCTTCCTTTTGCATTTGATGTTTTCTTCTTCATCACTAGTTTAGAAATCATGTTATTCCTATTCTTTTAGTGGTCACTATAGACATTTTAACATTTATACTTAATGCATGAAGTTGATAACCTTAGAATTTGCTCAGATGATCTTTTTCCTGAAGCTGAAATTTATTTCCCATATTAATGCAGCCCCTGTTCTGTTCTCCCAGGATCTTCAGCCCCTAGTTCTGTGTGGACCTAGCACAAGTTCATCCACAGACCTTTGTGAAATCAGAGAAGTGAGAGAAGGAAGCCTGCACACTTGGGCACAGCTTTACCAGGATGCAAATGACCAGGGTTTATCTGTCTCCCTGTACCTCGCCTGCCCTGACCAAGTTGGCTCTACAAAGGTTCAGAGTGTAGCCGTCAGGAGCTGCACCGATAGATATTCTAGGTACTTGGGCTCAGTCTATGGTTGTAAGATTATAAAGTTCTCGTCAGAGAAGGGAACTCTGAGGCTGTGAGAGAGGAAGTGGCTGAGGTCACACAGGAGTCAGTTGGCAGAACCAGAAATAGACTCCAGGTCGCACTCTCAGTTCATACAGGCTTCATGTTCTGTGCGGGGGGGGGGGGGGAGTTCAACAGACACCATATTTATTGATGCACAAGGATGCCAGAGAATTATTTTCCTATGAGCAGTTCTTTTTTCTACCCTCCCCTCTCCCTCTTCTACTACCTGGTTTGATGACTTGGAATATCCCAGACTGGCAAGAGCCACAGCCACCCAACTCACAGCTGCAGCCCGTCTTGTGATTTCCTCTATGCTCGCCTCTGCCTGTCGGTTTCTTCTAGCCCTGTGTGCTGAGTATGGGAAAAGTCTGCGTGGAAGACATCTTTTCTTCAGCAGTTTGGGAGCTGTCTTGGCGAACCTCCCCGCTGGACAGCGGCAGGCACAATCTTCACAAGGGCTTGGTCTGACATGCTTTCAAGACCATTTCTGGAAACCACAGGCAGTGAGATGCAGTTCACCTTGAACTTGATTCCCACTCTGCTCTGAAGTCCCCAAGATTGAGACCTCAAGGAGCAGAGAAAGTGTGGAATCTCTGTCCCCAGATGACTTGGGAGAAGACATTTGTCCTTCCTCATTTTTTTGTCAGTGTGTAAAACTTTTCTTCCCTGGTGGGGCCTGGGAGGCCCTACACACAATCCCCTAAAGGAGACCGAGCACTCCATGTGGTAGGGCAGAAATGAGTACAAGCTGAACTCACTTCTTTCTGGTGGCTCTCTTTCCCAGAAATAAGGGGTTATAGAGAAAACACAGATGGAATCTAAGTCTGGTGAGAATTGCAGAACCTCATGGTTTCGCTGGGTCAGGAACAGTGTAAAAATAGGATGAATCCTGGCCAGGAAAATGGAGACAAGTGAAGGTTAGGAAAACGCATTGTAAAATTTCACTTTTTCCAACTTCCTACTTCATTTTCCTCTTTCTGTCTGAGTCACTTGTTTCTCCCATGGCACTGTGTGAGCCCACCAGAGCACTGGAGTCTAGGAGCTCAGGTGGGGGCTTCTCAAAGGTCTGATTATAAAGAGGTGCAGTAAAAATAGGTCCTAGAAGTGGGCAGGACACCCACAGAGCTGGCCAGACAAATTCCTGCAATTCAGGAACCCACTCCCTCAACTCAAAACATGGCCATGAGGCCCACAGGGCAGACACAAGAGGTCCTAGGAAGAGGAAGAACTGAAGTCACTCAGAAGGCTCCTGCTATCCCAGACAAGCAAACAACTACCTGGTTTTTTGCCACAAAGGGAACATTCTTGTGATCTGTTGTGAACACTTATGTTAATTTTCCTGCAGGCGATCCTGCTTGTTTCCATTTAGATCCTCATTTTTTTCTTCAAATGATCCCATTGTATTTTAGGATCACAGAGTCAAACAGAGGACTGGGAGGATAACATTTGTCTGTCATAAGGGGCATAGAAATCTCCTTTTAAAAGGTGCCCCAAAGAAATTCAGAAACCAAGGTTGGCAATAGGGAAAGTAATCCACACTTTAAAATTTTTTTCTTTGTATAATTAGTGTTCTTTGAGGTTGTAACCAATCACTCAAGCTCTTTTATCCCCAAAACTGGGCCTTTTCTTAATCAGGAACAAGATGGGCCCCATGATAGCAGAGAGCAAGGAGGTGCCTTTTCAGATGTTAGAATTAAACTCAAGAATGTCCAGGTGTCCTCAGCTACCCGCCGGAACTCCTGTCATCTCCATGTGACAGCACCTTCTCTCCTCTGTCTTTCTCATTCATATAACTCTACAAAAGGTGTTCCCTATTGTGCCAGGTGTGTGACCGAGGTTGACTACCCTGACCTCTGACCTGTTTCTCAATCTGTCTTGCATGTCACTCATCATATTAGGTACCATTCCCAAATTCCTGTGAATGAAAATACAAGGCCTGATAAAAAAAAAAAAAACATGGTTGTGTGTGTTTAATTTTTTAAAAAATTACTACAGTAAAAGTACATTGCCATTAATCTCCCTCCAAATCTTCCCTCTCATTTCAAATACTTATCGAGTTGTTCTTGCCACTTTCTGGAGCAGTTCCAGAAGTCTCTTTCCTGAGTGTCTTTAAGGTGTGTGATCAAGAATATGGTGACTATTGCTGCCCAGTGCCATCTGATGCAAAGGCAGGCTGGTAACATGGCCCCGTGCCCTCATCCACCTTATTTGCCAGATCAGGCACTGTACAACTTCTGGCTCTTCCTCAAAGTCAAAATGACCACGAGAAGGAGACCTTTTGAATCAATTTAAGACACAGAGGCAATCATGACAGTATAAACTAAAGACCGCCAGAGAAGAGGACTTCTAGAACTGCTTCACAAAGTGGCCAGAATGATAAGTGTGTTTGAAGCAAGGGGGGAATATTTTGAGGGGGATTCATGACAATGTGTCTATTACTGTAATAACTCTTAAAGACTTAAACATCCACCATACTTCGTATCACACCGCATGGAACCACCTCATTTTGGGTTAGCAGGCAGCTCTTGGTCCAATACATGGCATCCAGAATAGGAGAGGGTGGAGCTTAAAACAAAAATGCCTACCTGTCTTGTAGTAGGTCCTGTGTAGACACCCTAAATCTGTTAATGACAGGGAGTACCTGATAGCTTTCATAGACTTGAATTAATTAGGTAAAAAGCTCTGTTACCCACTGTGTAAGAAATGACAGCTCTGAAGATGAGGTTGCTGGAGCACCCGCAATCTTCCCTGGGATCCCCATCTTTTTGTTAGGGTTGTGCCCATGTATAAGGACACATTGAGTGGGCTGAGGCTTCTCTAGATGAGGCCAATGGCAACCCCTGTCCACCAAGGAGAGTATGGGTGCATTCATGGATCACAAGTGGACCCATTCATTGTCACATGGTTCCCTGCACAGGGTTCCTCCCGATACTACAATCATGCCCAAGGTGTGTGTGCATTCAGCAAAGGCAAATAGCCTCTGTCATCCATGGGAAGGAAATCCCAAAGCCCGAGCATGAGCATCCATATCATCTTTGAAAGATGAATCAAGAATGCTTTGCTGCACGATGATGCCCAGACTTTCATGACCTCTTCATCACCAAATGGTTTATAAAGCAGTCCCTGGCTTCCTTGAGGTTTCCAATACATCCACCTCTGCAGCTATGTAGCATTTGTCATCTAAGTGACCCGATTTCATGCCTGTCTTCCTCACTAAATGCTGGAGTCCTTAAGCGAAGGCAGCATAGCTTAGCATTCCCTAGGCTCAGGAACTGGCCCAGGACCTGGCAGGGAATGGCAGACAATTGATAGTGTGTGGATGGATAAGTGATGGGTAGATATTTAATAATGAGGGTTGGAAAGAAAAGAAAGAAAGGACTGGAAGGGAAGGAAAGGTGGGAGGAAGAGAGGAAGGAAGGAAGGGAGGAAGACCATTTCACTGTGTATTAGGAAAGGCAGATTCCACGCTTCAGCATTTCCCAGGGGTTTAAGCCAAGGGGAGGGAACAGAAAGCAACCCCACTAAGCTCCTACTTGCAGAACCCCAGGGGACCCATTGGTTAGGTTTCCCTTTAGCCCTTCCATGGTGGTTCCCCAGGGATGGGCCCCAGCAAGTCAGGGACCTGGTTAGGTGTGCAGTGCGGGCCTCTCCCCAACCTTCTGCAGCAGAAATGGGGTAGGAACCAGCAGTTTGTTTCCATTAGCCCTGTGAGTGATGATGACCCATTCTCAAATCAGAGGAAATCCCCTGAGGGTGCTGCAGTGCTGGGGGCTGTCCTGGTAGGTGGGATTTTCTAGCTAGGGGGAGGTGTTAAATGTCTGGTTGCCCCATGTGTCCATTTTCAGCATCTCACACCAAGTGGGTTCTTCACCTACTCCGAAGTCATGCATCAGTGGTCTGAACCCTTGATGAGAATATATGAAGAAAAGGAATGGAGGGAAAGGAAGAGAAGGGAAGAGGAAGTGAAAAAAGGAGGGAAAGAGAAGGGGAGGGGAGGGGAGGGGAGGGAAGGAGCAGTATTTGTCTCCAGGCCACACAGCATCAGACAGAGAAGTGGAACGTCTCTCAGCAGTCTCTTGCCTGGCTGTGTGTCCTGCCAGCCCCGCCTCCCAGCTGCAGCAACCTCTTCCTCTAACACAGGGGTTCAGGACAGTCCCAGTCCCCAAGAGATTCTCATGCCTACGTTCGTTAATGTTGGTTTCTGCTCAACTACCAAAGCTTCCTGGAGCTCAGTGTGAGCCCGGGAACCAACTCAGCACTGGTCTGTGTTCTGCAATCCATTGGGAATTCCAAGTCCTGAGACCGCATTTTCTCTGATAATTTACATCTGGCCTTCTGGAACAGACCTACAACGTCCATGCTTTCACTTTGTTTTCTAATTGATGGTAATTTTTAGAGCACTTTTAAGACCAAAGCAAGGTGGACAAGACACAGATTTCTCTTATCTCTCACCAGGCACAGCCTCCTCCCCACTATCAGCTCCTGCACCAAGAGGCACCAAGTTAGCACAGTGACCCTACACGGACACGACACTGTCAGCCAAGGCTCTAGTTCACCCTCAGTGGGTGCTTATGTGGGATCACACGAGTCTGTAATAGCAGGTGGCCACCTCCACCACAGCCACATCGTGAGTCCTTTCATTGCCTTAAAAATCCTCCCTGTTCTGCCTACACATCCTTGTCTCTCCTGACACCTGGAACCCTCTGATCCTTTTCTTTGCTCCATAAGCTGCCTTGTCCAGAATGTCACGTACGGTACTCTCAATGATACAGTATGCAGCCTTTTCACATAGTAATGTGTGCTTACGTTTCCTTCATGTCTTTCCATGGCTTGATAGTTCACCCTTTTAAAGCATGGAGTGGTTTTCCGTTGTCTGGATGTTCATTTTTCCATTTATCTGGTGAACAACATCCTAGTACTCCCATGTGTGGACAACTATGAGTAAAGCTGCTGTCGACATCTGTGTTCAGGTTTCTGTGTAGACGTAAATTTGCGACTGGTTTTGGTAAACACCATGTTGTGTGATTACACAGCTGTACGGCTAGAGTAAAAAGCGTGCCGACGCCCTCTAACAAGGCTGCACCGCCCGGCCAACCCAGCAGCGCTGACTGAGAGTTCCGGGTGTTCCCTCCCCTCACAACCCTTCAGTGTTGCCATCATTTGGGATTTTTGCCATTGTGGCAGGTGTGCAGTGATAGCCCATGCTAATTTGCAATCCTTTGACGGCAGATGATGTTGAACAACCTTTAATGTGTTTATTTGACATCTGTATATTTTCTTTGATGAAGTGTCTGTTCTTTTATGCTTTTTTTATTTTATAAAGAAATAGAACAAAAATCCCATAATCAAATAATAAGAGAATAACAATAGCTATGACCCTGTGTATCATTATCTTCAAAGTAGTTACTCAGAGTACAAGACCTAAACCAAAAAGATTCTCACAAAGAAGAAACAAACAAATAATAACACAAATCTTTCCTACCAACAAACTAAGATAAACTAGCAGTATAAATGAAACCAATTAGCATATATATTGGAATATTTTTAAACAACGGAATTTGTAATTTGGGGAAGTATTTGAACTTCTCCCTACTTCTTATTTTTCTTGCTTCTGTTTTGGTCTTTATTTGTATATATAAAGAAACCATGTGCTATTTGAGATTGTGCCTGACATTTCACTTAACATTATGTTCTCAAGTTGCATCCATGTATCTATGAATGCCTCGTTTATCTTTCTTTATGACAGAGTAGTACTCCATTGTGTGTAAATACCACATTATCCTTATCCATTCATCTGTTGATGAACGTATACACTGTTTCCAAGATCTAGCTATTCTCAATTGTTCTGCTATAAACATGGGTGTGCATGTATCCCTATAATATGGAGAGGGCAAACGGAACCTCTACTTCTAGTTTTTT
This sequence comes from Heterocephalus glaber, assembly GCF_000247695.1. The sequence goes on along the minus strand of NW_004624740.1, from coordinate 3,888,838 downwards.
TGAGGACTCTCCACACTGATTTCCACAGTGGTTGTACTAGCTCACGTGCCCACCAACAGTGGAGTGGAGTTCCTTTTTCCACACACCCTTGGTAGCATTTGTTATTGTTAGTTTTTTTGATTACCATTCTTTCAGGGGTGAGATGGTATCGCAGTGTAGTTTTAATTCACATTTATCGGCTGGCCAGCGATGATGAGCATTTTCCATGTGTTTACTGGCCATTTGTACTACTATGCTTTTTATTCTACCAAAAATGAGATTTTTGACAGCAAAAATCTCCGCATAGAATGTTACAATGTTTCTCTTTTTTTTGACATTTCTTTTGGATCAGTTTTCTCAAAAACTAAAACTACAACTTTATTTTATGAAGCTAAAAATAAATAAACTTAAATATTTGGCACACCAATAGTAGTCTAATTGGTTTTGATTTAAATTAATTTTCAAAACAATCTTTGTCATATACTTTCCTTTTAAAAAATGAATCAATTGTCACATGACAATTTCCAACATAAGCTGACCCAATTTGGGTTCTTCATAAAGGTTTTTGTTAATTCTATGAGGAAAATCAAATGAGTTATCTCAAATACACTTTGTAAATGTACACAGCTGCGTGGGTAATATTATTACTGTGATGGTTAATTTTATGTCTCTCTGGTCACACTGAAGCATGCCTCACAGGTCATTATGTCTGTGTGAGCATCTCTGGAAGACATCAGCTGGAGCATCATCAGACCCAGCAAAGGGGTCACCCTCACCAACGTGAGTGGGCATCACGCCATCTGTTGAGGGCCTGGAAGAAGAAAAAGGAGAAAGGAGGAAGACGCTGAGTGCATGCTCCTGCTCTTCTTGAGTTGGGACATTCTTTTTCTCCTTCCACTGGACACCAGGCCCTGAGCTGGGCACCATCTGCTGGGTCTCTAGGTTGTGAACAGCAGATCCTGGGGCCTTCAGCCTCTCTATTCTCACGAGCCAATTGATCTCCTTACAATAAACCTCTATTGATCTATATAGGTACCTATTGGTTCTGTTTCTCTAGAGAATCCAAACTATTACAATTTCTAATAAATACTCATGTCACTGAGAAGCTTCTTACCCATGGGGAATAGTCACAGTTTAGTGGCCTGACTTCAGCTATGTGCACAAAATATCTGTAAAGCGCTTAAACATATTCCACAGCTTGCGTCTTTCCATCTTGGTAATAGACAAATATCTGTCCCCTGACAGACCCAAACACTCATTTGCATGAATACATCAAATTCTGTCTTGTCCGTAGTGGGCATTTGGGGGTTTTTTCAATTGTTTTCTAAAAACCTCATTCTAATGAAGGACATTATACACGCACACACAGACTTCCTTACATCAGGAGTTATCTCTGCAGGGTTTCCTCGAAATCACAAGCAAAAGGTCGCACTTTCTACAGCTTGACTCACACTCACAGCAATGCTGACGTTCACCAAGGCCTCTTCTGAGATTTCACTGTCATATCTCATAATTTATTTTAATGTTCAGCTTTTACCTTCTACTGAACTTAGATTTTTTTTGCACTCAGTGATTTTTTGAATTGAATTGTTTGCCAATTTTTGCTATTTCTTTTGTATTAATGTGTAAGAGCTCTTCACATATTAAAAATGTAACCATTCTTTCCCATTTATTACAAATATTATCTGAAGATATAGTTTGTATTTAAATAATTGCCTTCTTTCTTAAAAATACTTTTCAAATTGATACAGAACTAGAGGTCACTGAATGATGACCCCCATATAGATATTTCCTGTCTTCAACAATTATCAGATGCTACCAGTCTGGCTCCCACTCTCAGATGCACTTTGATGTGTTATTGTTTTTGTAAGCAAAATTCATTTCCCCATAAATACTGATGCATGCATCTCTAATTAAAACAGACGTTTTGACACATAACTATTTTGACACATGTACCATTCTTCCAACTTAGCCACCTCTAATGCTAGGACAATTTCACATGAAGATCCTTTTGGATGACATATTCCCATTTCAAAATCACTCATCACTGCTCATGGTCTCTTTCTTGGCTCTCTTCCTGGAGAATATAATCAGAGACAATTCCATCCATTTATTTTAAAAGGTTCTTGAACATATTTCTATCATATTTATAATTTCTCTCTCCCCACAGTACTTTTTCTTCATTCATCTGTTTTCCCCAAATTCTTCACATTTCAGTTTTTGAACATCAGACATCGATAGGCTTTGAACGTGAAGTTGGTTGTGATTCTTATTTTCGCTGCCGATTTCCAGTGTGACGGACTGTGCCTGCTCAGACCTCGAGCTCATCCTGCTCATCTTCCATGGTGTAGGCATTTACATAGGCATCTGGGGAAGTTATGGGTTTTCCCCAAAGTATTTCCCACTCACCAAAAGGGCCCAGCTCACAGCAGAGCTCAGGACTTCCCCCAGATCAATACACTTATTTTAGTCCCCATTAACTCATCTTCATTAAATCTCCCTCTGCCCATGCCACAAGCAGCCTTCCCAGAATGCTGTTCTGCACCAGGTGCCTGTCTTCTTTTACTCAGGAGGACTTTCCCAGGAAAGCCATGCCACCAGCAACACAACAAACTCCTCTGTGATGACACTGCACACACAGATAAAGGTCAGCTGGATGCATGTGTCTTGTTGATGCTAGAAGAATTGGGGACTTCTTCCGTACTGCTCACATAGTCCTGAAATCACACCATCCAGCCTTCACCATGGAGGTTCAGCCACTGCAGGCTAGGAAGTGACAGAGTCGGTATTGTGTCCGTGTGGTGTGTTTGAGGGTGTAATAAGTTCCGACTAATCTGGGAACAGCTGGCCCTGAGAGCTTGACCCCATTTGGGGTGGGATGGAGGTAGAGTTCCCTTAGAGACAAGAGGGCAAGGACTAGCAAAGCTCTCCCTAAACACTGTTTCTGTTGTGTGCCAGCCTCATGCCAAAACATTGCCAAGGCTGAACTTAGTCATGGAATATACCATCAAGGCGGTTCATAGGAAACATTCTGGCAGCCACTATCATCTTGTGAACGGGGACACCAAAGTTAGTATGGTGGCCTACATGGCCTTCTTGAGGCTAGAGGGACAATCATAGCCTGGAACAGACTTCTCAATCTTCCATCTACCAAACCAGGCCAAAGCCCCACTGGCTGGTAGCATTCTCCACCTGCCAAGCCTTCAACCTACACACAAAAGGCCAGTGTCACCTCCCCAAAGCATCAAGTGCTATGTCAGACCCTAGAAATCATCTCAGTGGGGTGGATTGCCATTATCACACTAAGTGCAAGGACTTCAAGTGTGATTTGCTCAATCGGAGCTCATGTCAATTGTAGTTCTGAGTCACTCATCATGGGCATTGGGAAGATGGGATTATACATGGCCCAGCTGAATGAACTAACATAATTTTAAACAAAAGGCAATGTGAACATGGGGCTACGATAAAGATGGATCTTCTCGGTGTCCTCAGGAGGCCCCAGTACAAAGCTCTGGTCCCATCCCACCATTGACCGAACTCTGTCCTTAAAGTAGTTGGTCTTTTGTCTGTGAAGACAACAGGGCTGGGTTTTTAACTGAAGAAATAAATAGTAAGTAGTTTTCCAGGTTTTCTGCAGCTATGTCTCATATTTGACAATCTTACTCTCCCCGACTTGACAGTCTGCTTTCACTAATCCATATGCATATAAGGTGTATATTACCCCCATGTCTATGAGATTCTCACTTAGCCAACGACATCTGTCTTTGAACTGTCACGAAATGCTAGAATGATTCTTTTTCTTTTGTGGTGTCAATTCCTCTTTCTGTCATTATTAACCTTGTTAAATACCCTCGTTCCTCCCCTTCTGAAAGGCATGAACTGAGCTCTGAGTTTCACACGTACCCCCTTAGCACATCCAGATGGGGGGAGGAACACATCTAGCTCTCTACTTAATCAAACCTCTACTTTCACTCCATCAACGGGGAGTGGGCCCTTTTGTACATTTAACAAATTCAAGCAATTTAGCAACTGGGTTAGAGTCTATGTAGAGTACTTCAACAACATGGGAAATGAAGACACTGCTCTTCTGTCTGAGAACTGGTTAATGGAAGACGTGAAGTCTCAAAACGTGCACAACAGTGGGTTCTTACAGCGCTGCCTAATGCACTGCTGGGAAAACCTTGAGAAGTTTCCCACCACGGGGGGAGGCGGGTTGACAGTTTTTGCCTTTGCTGTCAGCTCCACTGTGGGAGGCTCCTAAATTTATTATACCTGGGAAATAATTCTCCTCAAACCCATCCCAAAAGGAGCAAAAAAGCAAGGCACGCAGTGTGGCCTTCCTCCAGCTGTCGGCTCCTACTAGGAATGGACAGAGGCCAAGTCTAGGCAACTCCACAGGCAACGAGTGTGAAGCCCTTGTCTACCTTGACTGAGGAGAGCCACAGCAAGAAACTGGTCCCATCTGCCTGCCTCCAACAATCAGCCTACCTTAAAAATGTTGTTCGGAGGACAAAATGGAATCATCACAGTGGAGCGGCAACGTTTCCACCAGCATGAGTGTCTCACCTCGAGGCCTCTTCTGCCCAGGAGGCAGAATGCTCAGCATTACGCTTCAGAAGACCATTCATCAGACTCTGGTTTGGGATCATCAGGAGTGCTGTATTTCCTTTTTCTGAAAAGAAAAGTGTCTCCACTTTGGGAGGCTCCTTTACCTTAGTTTCCACATCCACAAAGGAAGAATAACGAGGCTGTGCCTTCTGGGGAAGGGAAGGTGGATGAGTACTTTTTGCTGATGAGCTCAAAAGCCCTGCAAACATAAATCATCCTTTGAGAGCTGTGTGTGCCTCCACACTGCTGACCTGGGTGAAGGGAGCTTACACACAAGCCAACGGGAGCTCCGGAGTGAGGAGAGACTGAATGGCAGAGGTGGCCCAGGCCTTCCGCTAGTGACGCCCGAACACACTGTGAGCAGAGGGCTATAGCTAAGTGTATGATTATCGACCGTTACATTTGGATGCGCTGTGAGAAGTCAGGTCCATCAGGTAGCTCAGCTCCAATGACATCAATCATCTGGTGCAACGCAGTGTCTTACGGGCTTAATGGCATTGGAAGCCAAGGGGCCAAAAGCTGCCCTTCACCAGAGTCAGGACGACGGCGAGGGCTGGAGGTGGAGGAGCAGGAGAAAGTTGGCACTGACTTTTGTTTAGCCAATAATAAACAACCTGGTAGTAAGATAATTAAAATAGCATGCAGACTCTGACGATTGGATGATCAGTAAACACATATTCCAGCTTCAATAGCAAAGTCGGATGCCTTGGTTCCACTTGGCTTGTTGGCTCATGATGGCCGTGGGTTGTGCCCCAGGAGTGGTCCAGTGCCTCAGGAATGTGTGTGTGAGTGCCTTATCTCAGTTTGCACTGGAGGATGGAATCTTCACTCTGCATAATCTCTTTCTCAATAGTAGCCTCTGCTGTCACCTGTAATTCAAGACTCTTCCTTTTCCCAAAGTTCAGGTCATTCAATACAACTCATTGGAGATGCCTGGCCCAGCAGAAAATGTTTATGAGGCATAATCATAGAAAAGGAAGGGATATTAGAATGAGAAGCTAACCCCCCAGCTTAATTGCAAAACACTGTGTAAGCTAAAGAAAATTGTGAATTTGAGCTCTGAAGTGGAAATAAAGTTGCCAGTTTCTGAGATGCGTATCACAGAAAATGAGTTCTTTTCCTTCATTAGAAAACATATCTCCAAGTAATAAGAATATTATGAGTAAATATTAAAAGAACACATTGTGTTGAGCTGTGTATAGCTACAGAATACATGATATCTGCAAATAATTTCTAAATCACCAACTTAGGGAAAACTCTACTTGTTGCTTTACTAAATTATGATCTATATTCTTTCCTACAAAAATAAAAGTTTATTGAATCACTTAAGACACTTGTCTGATAAAAACTGAACATAATTAGGACCAGTTCAGTGTGACATCGAACTGTATTTTGAAATTATGCTTTGTTTCTTCTTTGGAAAACAAGCAGAAAATGAAAAGAACAATGTATGAATTAAGTTGTAACTTTTCTATGGACTCAGAAGAAAAGATACTTGAAACATTCTTTGCTGAAGCCTTTACCACTATGAGAGCATTACTGTGTCAAGGAGAAATGATCTGCATGATCCTGGAGCCCCAAATGGGACAGAAAGAAGAAAAGAGATGAACTTTCCTTCTAGCCAAGACACTAAGAAAACACAACTCCTATGCACATTGCAAAATAAATGTGCAACTCCTTGCCGTGTTGTTTAAACAAAAATGTGTTTATTGTGCTAGAAAATCAGATAAGTCCTTCCAAGTAGCACCATTAAATAGAAATATCTGATGATTGTTCTGGCCACTGTTGAGGCAGTGAAGAAACAAAACACAGAAAACCAGATCTGTACTTTTGTGGTGAACACACACAACAAATGTTAATGAGATAGCGGGCCAGGAGGCCCCAAGTGCTGTGGAAAGCAGAGGAAAAGGGAAGCAAGGGGAGCCTCGGAGGGAAAGCAGGCAGGAGAGGATCAAAGCCCCCACACAACGAGCAAAGGCTCGGACCAGGGAAGGGCTCAGAGATCCTGCAGATATCCAGGAAAGAACCTTCCAGAAGGGGGCACAGGAAGCGCAGAGGCGGTCGGTGGGGTGAGAGTGTTGGAGGGAGGGGGTGAGGGAGAGAGTCGCTGCTCAGGAGGTCACTGCCTCTTGGAGATAGTGGTGATCTGGTGACCAGCCTGGCTGCAAAGGGCTGGGAAGGGGTGGAGCACTTGCCTGCCATGCATGAGGTCCCAGGTGTACAGGAAAATAAAAACATGGCCGAGGGAGTGAGAGGAGATTGGGGTGTGGTCGCTGCTGCAGGCAGAGCCAACAAGTGCCCTGGCGGTGTGGACAGCAGGAGGAGGACCTGCGTTAGTGAGACTCTAAGCCTGTGCCCGCTGCAGTGCCCAGGTGCTATTCAGAGAGAAGAGGGAGGCTGCAGAACTGCAGCTCTGAGGGGGACAACTAGGGATGCAGCTGGGACGCCGTAAATATGAGATGCCTGTTAGACCGAGATGCTGTGAAGGCCACTGGGCTGCAGGGACATGTGAGGACCAACAGAGCAGAGAGGACGCTGAACTCCGACTCTGCAGCTGCCTCCAAGCCACTGACCAGAGGGAGGCTGTGCAGGCCTGGGCTGGGGAGCTCCAGCATTGGGAAAGGAGATGGAGAAAGAGTTGCGAAGGACACAGGGGAAAATCAGGCCAGTGAGGGGCGTGAATGTCCACCTCGCTGACAGCAGCAGAGTGGAAGGAAATGCTTGAGGAGGGCTTTTCTGGTGACCTGTAAGGCAGGGGCGCAATTGCCCAGGCCGGGCACTGAGCGCTTAGAGCCAGCTGGTGAGCAGAGGGCCCGTGCTTGGATCCTCTGTTTCCAGCCCTCTGCTCCTCCTGTCAGATCAGCAGCTCTGAGCCCCACAGGAGCACCAAGCCACTGCGCCCACGCATGGCGAGTCCGGGCTGTGAGCCCCTCCGCATCATCCAAACCACCACCGTCCCCAGCTCCCACCAGGGTCCTCGAAAAATCATCTTCCACAAACAGGTGCAGGTCCCTGAGGGCCAGGACACTACTTGAAGTTCACGCCCTGGATCGATGCGTTGCTGCTCTCAAGCCGGACTTTGCTTTAGCCACACTGAGAGCTTTCTTCCCAACTCCTCTCTGAAAAAGAACCAATTCCTCTGCCCAGAACAGCCCCAGCTGAGGATCTGGGGCTACCTTTCAGCCTGCTGCCTTTCTTCCGGCTCCACAGACAGCAGCTTCTAAGCACCTCCGTGGGCAGCTCCAGGCAGGGGAGGGCGGGGGATGGGAGCTGATGGCATCGAGGATTCACATTACATTCTCATGTAATCAATCCCATGCCAATTCTCGAGGCAGGATTTGTTTTCCCTGTTGTAGAGGTTAAGTAACAGCCAAGTTCATAGCATATTTTCACATGGGGCCAGGAGAAAAATCAAGACTCTTAAGGTCCTTTCTCCTGTAACATCCCATGGCTCAAACTCTTCTCCCCAAATTATCCCTCTTCCTTTAAAAACTGCACTGGAAATATTTGCAAACAGCAAAAAGAAGGATTTTCTATAATAGTGCAAAAATATGTGGCCTAAATTCCGTGTACTCGACAGGTAGGAAAGGCTTTTTGGGAAGCTTAATCTGTCCTGGACTTGGCCCATCCGAAGCCTTTACCAAGTCCGGGACTATGTGAACTGAAAATCTGGTCTTAGGAGGAATGAAAAATGTAAAATCACCTGGAGAGAAGAGCTTTCTGCCAAAGGAGAGGGGGTCTTATAGGAGATGGGTGCTTAGGAAACCTCAGTTCCTGCCTAGGAATTGGACCGCAGGTATGAGGGCCAGCAGGAAAGTCAGCTGGGAGACTGGGGGCCGGAGGCCAGGGAATATGGCCAGTAGCCGTGACGGTATGTTTTAAAGGTAATTAGAAAACAGGGCAGCAGCATGGTTGAAAGAACAGGCCAAGATTGGCGCCTCAGACCAATCACTTCGAATCAGGATTCTGAAAACTATCAAGCAGTGCATGGTGCCTGCCGGGGCCCAGGGAAACACTTCTCAGGCAGGGCATCACATTCCTGAGGAAGGCACTGTTGCCACCCTAGTAAGACTGATTACTAAACCCATCCCCATTGTCCAGAAAGGATACCGGGCATGGAGAATCCTAGCTACCGGCAGAGGACTGATCCAACAGCTTGCCTCAGACCTGCCCCACCCGCCGGGCTCTGGCTTGTGTCTCTGAGCACCAGCACCCTGCACAATTCCAGCTTCACTGCCCAGGGATAAAGCCTGGAAATGCCCCTCGGGTAGCTGGGCTCTCAGTGGAGGTGTTACCACACCCTGGAGGGGGTCTTCTAGGCTCTCCCACCTGGATGCCAGGCAGGGAGCACCTCCTGACTCCCACTGTCCTGTCCTCCCTCCTCCCGGAAGCATTCCTAGCTCTGCAGCCACCGTCTGTGCCCTCCTGTTCTGCCTCAACCTCGGCCTCGGTCACTGTCCTCTGTGCCTCTAGACTGGTGAGCCCTTTAAGAGACAAGAGTCTGCCAGCTGTCTTGTGACACTCAGTGTCCAACACTGCCTCCAATAAATGAATGCGGGAAGGGATGGCACTCCTGGTGACCAGGAGAAGGAATGCATGCTCCCGAGTCTTTACCCCATTAGATCCAGTTCCGAAGTCCCTTCCTGGGCAGGAAAACCAGCCAGGTCCCCCAAGTGCACTCTAGTCTTTTGTTTGGATCTGCTGAGGTGAGGGGTGTCTCCCCTCCTGCTATTCACCCAACACCGTCGAACACTCCCCATCAGAAAGATTTCGGTGCAAATCCCTCTCCACCCAATCACTGTGTCTGACTCAGTTCAGCTTCTGACCTCTTCTAACCCAATGACACCGGTAAAAAGTCCTGGTTTTTTGAGAACTGAGCTACATTTTTCACACAAAGACTGATGGGGATAAAGGGAAAGAACTCTGACAAGGTGGGAAGACCTGGGTGTGGGCTGTAGCAGAGCCCTGGTGGGATGTGCATCCGGGCCGGCCAGGTGTGTGAGGCCAGCAGCTCTGTGCATTTCTGTGAGCATCAGAATTGGAAGCCAGGCACCAGAGCAGCCCCGGACTTGCAGGTCGTGCCCAGGGGTGCCCTTCCCAGCCAGGCACTGCCAGGGACCCTCACCTGCCCTCTGCCCTGGCTCTGCTCCACCAGCCGGGGTGAGCTGGAGCTCTCAGGGAACCAGCTCCCAGTGAGGGAGCCCGAGGAAAGGGCAGGGCCTCTGCCGAGCCAGCAACTGGCAGAAGCAGAAGCTGGAGAGCCCAAAAACTGGGAAGAGGAAACTGAAGGGAGTTTGTGAGGTCAGTCTCACACGCGCCCTGGATTCCTTCTCCTGCTTGTGATCCTTCCCGGACACGTGCCCCTCCTGACCACGCTGTCCTAGGTTAACGCTAGAGAAAGACAACTGCCTTTCCTTTTGTACCGAGACTTGAACCTGGGGCTGCCTCATTGAGCACACCCCCACCTCTTCTCACTTCTTATTTTGGGACAGGGCTTCGCTAATTCTCCAAGTTGTCCAGGTTGGGCTCAAAATTGCCGTCCTCCTGCCTCAGCCTCCCAGAGTGCTGGGCTGACAAGTGAGCACCACTATACCTAGGTATTAAAAAAAAAAAAACAATAAAAAGAAACCTTTTGTGTTATTTGAAAACATTCCTGCTGTGTCCTCATCACAGGGGCGGGGGGGGCAGGTGAACATATCACTGCTGTTTAACAGGTTTTTAAAAATCAAGGAAAACTGTACTTACAATAAGAACTACTTACAGACAGGATTTCACTCGGCTTTGCCTAATTCTATCAACACCTGTTTGAAAGAGCTGTACTCTGCAGACAAAGTTAAGCTGGGAGAAGTTAAATAACTTGCTGAAAACTTGAGCTACTAAGAGGCAGAAGCGTAACCATATCCTACCCCCTCAGCCACCCTCCTTTAAATTCCCTTCCCATCTCTCGGAGCCCCTTCAGCACCACATGCTCAGGAAGGACCCTCTGATTAATCCTCAAGGTGGCCTTTATTTTTTTGATGATGCACTTTGAAAAGATTTGGTAATTTAGCAAGTACACCTGAATAAATTGAACTATGTTTTAATGCTGTGTATTTTAACATTCTGGAAATGGCAGCCCATATAACTTATAAACAAAACAAAATAACAGTAGACATAACATTTAAAAAAATATCACATGGAGCCGGGGATTTAGCTCAGTGGTTCCACCACCTGCCTCGAAAGCTAAGGACCCGAGTTCGATCCCCGGTATCAAAAAAAAAAAAAAAATCACATGGGCTTCAACTCCCCAAACACATTTTCTCTCCAATGTACTTTTCTGGTTGGAGTCCAGCATTAAGGGGCCTCTCTGGTCTGGTGGCATCCTCAGAACCTGGGTTGAAGCTCGAGTTTTTCCGACCCCACCTGCTTAGTGTCGGGGAGGGAGTAGGAGTGGAAGCTGGAAAGCAGGGAATGCCACCCTCCCAGTGGCACCAGCAGTCAGTGGGGTGAAAAGTACCTTTCACTACTTAGGAAGCCCTCCGCGGCCAGGCACCGGGCAGGATCTTCCATATACGATCTACACAACTGACAAACAATTGCACAAGGAAGCTGACACCGTCCCACCAAAGTATAAATGCGAAACCAGCTCGGAGAGGGGAAAGAGCTTGGAGAGGTTGCAGACCTGGGACAGCACTTTGCCTTGGTGGAAGGGCCACCCCTCGCGGGGTGGATGTGCCCATCCAGACTTCGACCTCTGAGCCCCGGCTCGGGGCTCTGCACCTGGGACCTGGATGCCGCATGCCCTTCCCATAGCGCGGTTGGCTCCCTCTGGGCCTTGTGCCTTCTGGGTGCTGCCTCACCGAATCCTCTGGACTACTGGGGTTGGTGAGGAGGCTTCCTGAAGGTAGGGAAGCTTGCCCAAGTTCAGAGTGGAGAAAGGGCTTAGAAATGGGGCCAGTGGACCTCCTGCGAGTCTGGCCTCCTCTGGCTTGGGCAGCGGTAAACTGGCTTGGGCCGCTGGATGTCTGCCTGACTAACAGGGTAGCGGATGCTGCCTGAGTGGTCCAGGAGAAACGTGTCCAGGCGTTAACGGGGCTCGTGGTGGGCAGAAGGGACTTGGAAGCAGAGGCAAAGCAGGTCGTGGGGTTCTTGGGCCAGGACTCGCTTTCCCCACGGCTCTGTCCTCAGCCAGCGGCTGCCCCAATGACATTTTCTGCCTGTCGCCACTGTCTGACTAGAGGGCCTGTGCCTCCTCTGCGCACAGCCAGCCGGGGACTCTGGCCCCTGACTCGTCCGCCTCCTCCGCACTGAACTGCTCTGGCCGCTATTTCGCGCCTGCAGAGGGGTCAGGGAGTCACGGGCCGTTGCTGTCCCTGCCCTGTCCTCCCACGGCGGGGATCAGGCCGCCGCTGTGACTGTGGACTCAAAGGCCCTCTCTCAGGCGGGCTGAGCCTCGGGGCCAGGGCCCCGGGGTGGCCCCTCAGCGGCGCCCTCGTGCTCCCGTGTCCCCGCGTGGCGAGGCGAGGCCGGAGCGGCTGCAGGACCTGCCCTGGCTGCGGCCCTCGGGCTTCCCGGGCCCGCCCGACGCGCCCGCGAGCCCCGGCCGAACTTGTGCCCGCAGGTGGGAGGGAGAGGGGCCGCGTTCCATTGGCTGCCTGGGAAAAGGCAGCGCACTTCCCATGCCTCGAGTCGGTGGGCACTGGCGTCACGGGGCCGAGCCCGAAAGTGGGGTCCAAGGGGCCCGGCCCGGGCGTGGAGCCGGGTGCGGGGAGAGAGCGCTTCCCGGAGCCCAAGTCCCCGGCCAGCGGGGGAGCGCGCGGAGCGCACGGTGGCGCAGTCCCCGGCCCCGGGCCCGTCCGGATCCGGGCGCGCCGAGTCCCACGGGTCCCACGGCGTCGCGGCCCAGCGGGGCGGCCCGGGGCGATGCGGCGGTGGCCCCGGCAGGTAGGGCCGCGCCCGGACCCAAAGTTTTCGCGGCGCAGAGTCGTGGCGGGCGGGCGGGGCCGGCGAGCGGGCTGGGGGCGGGGCGGGGCGCGCGGGTCGGCGGCCGAGCT